>JAUELF010027843.1:1486-17470 GCA_031471495.1 Clinocardium nuttallii
TCCACTGTATTTCAGTAAGGGGGTACCGATATACTCTTCCTATGTCTAGAGCTCGTAACCGACCCCTTTCTCACTGACACAATTCTGTTTTGAGATTGCTGTAAACACGTGCCAAGAATCTACTTCCCCTTGCGGGCAATATAGTTTATTGAATTAAGCTTTGAGGAATTCAGCCTCAAAACATTTCTTGTTCCCTTCGCTCTTTCCCACATTCGGATGCATCTTAAGGCGTAATATGACAAACGACGTTTGAAAACATTGCTGCAAAAGGAAAATTGCTCATGATGCCCATGTTCTTCCATTGTCGCAATGTTTTCAACTCCATGCAATAGTTATTATATCGTTTCCGGGTATTTTTTAAAGTCGACTGCTGTTCTATGTCGGAAAGGATTAACGCGGCTGTTCATTATAGTTCATATTTCAAACTCCGACCTTCAAGTTTTTACGTAATGACCTTTGCCTTGCCCTGAACCCTTTCCTAGAAACTCTTGATAGTTTTATGAAAGCAAATAATGATCAGTAGGCAAAGGATCTTTGTTTTGCAAGATTCGTTTGCATTTCATCAACAATAAATGTTTCAACATATCTTATTCAATTTTCTAGATTATTCTACAGAGTGAGTCTAACAGATAAAAGGCGTATCTCTTGTTCTAAAAACCCTTACTCGACCGACAAACCACACGTTATGGGTTCTTAATCGTCTCGTTGGTTAGGTTAAACAATTGGTCTTGTGTATTAAATACCATTTAACACCTACTTATTTGGAATCCCGTGAGGGGAGTGCTTTTAAAATTCGGGTCTGACTGAATGAAACAATACCTTTTGAACTATAGGATCAATACACTATTCATAGTTGGAATTTGAAAGAAAAGGATTGTGTGCGGAATTCGTTACCATGCATTATTGATTGCACAAGGTATAATCCATCTAGCATATTTAACGAATTGCGAGCTTATTGCCTGTTGTAGTGAGCTTCAAACCCCGTCTGCTATTATAGATCGGACGTCGACGCTGATGATTAAGGTAGAAGACCCCTAGCGGGTCCGGCGATTTCGCCACGAGCTCCGTATATATTTATTAACGGTTTATATACTAGGTATTTCCGTCTCAAGTCGTAAGACATCGTTCGTGTACTTGTAGAAAATGATGATTAAGGTAGAAGACCCCTAACGGGTCCGGCGATTTCGCCACAACCTCGTTATGTATTAATGGTTTATATACTAGGTATTTCCGTCTCAAGTCGTAACAATTCAAAATCATTCGTGTACTTGTATGATGATTACGTTAGAATAAATAACGCCTTAATACGGAAACTGCCGAGGCTATTACGGATGTTCTTCCTAACTTAAAATTGCTCCATCTACATCCGGTATATTCAACCGTTTTTTCCCAGTGACCGGAGAATTATTTGAAACGTCGTGGACAAAAGAAACGATTAATAATTCCTGTTTTCCAGGATGTTTTTTTAATGTATATATAATATAACACGTTACCTCATCATTTAGTTTAGTCTTTATCAAGGGGATGGTTAGAAAAGTCGTGAATTTGCATCAAAGATTATATGAGCCGTACCTCGAGAAAACCAACATTGTGGACTCTGCGTAAAGTATCGACCCGGATCAGCCTAAGACGGAAAATGAATGTGTCGGCCCGGATCAGTCTGCGCGGACTGCGCAGGCTGATCTGGGCCGACACATTACGCAGAGGCCCGAATGTTGGTTTTTCTCGCGGGAAGACTCATATATGTTTCACCAAGTCATGCTTACATGTAGATCCCTGGTCGGGTCATACCATGAACTTTGAAAATGGTAATTAATATATAGTGGGCTCCCCTTCTTGGTGATCGAGGATTGCTAGGATATAGCATTGCGACTGACTTGCTGGTGTCATGATACTTTTTACAGCAGTACTGGTAAATCTACCAAGGAAACGCCGTGATACGACTGAAATACTGTAAAAAGAGGGATAAATCACAATACGTATTGATAAAATTATAAATTGAGCTAACCCTTTTACTCATACACTCGGACGCTTTATGACGCCTCTGTCGCAGATGGCTTTTTGAAAACATAGGGTGAATAGAAGAAATTGCTCAAAACGTGCAATTTCTCCTTTTGCCACAATGTTTTCCACTTTTAGTCATATATTATCCATTCAATTAAAGAGATGTTCTATTCTTTGACAACATGTGTTCAAAGTCGTCTGCTGCAGATTTCTTGTATGAGGGAAAGGGTTAAACACGAGATTGATAGTAAACATTGTCAAAATACGTCTGCTAGGAATGGTCTTAAATTCGTCTGTGAATTGATCTTATAATTGGTAAAACGTTTATTCCTTTCCTACATAAAAAGACTTACAGCAGGTGACTTTGAAAACGCAACGTCTTTAAAACTAGTCTGCTGCACGTCTGCGTGTGGGAAAATGTTAGGGAACACAAAGCTTTTCACTATAAATTCCAACTAATTGTGTATTTCCTCACATTTTTTAAGAAGCACACATAAACCATCCAGTTGATTTGTTTGAAGTATCCAACATTAAAGGGAACTTAGTTGATTTCTTTGAAGTATCCAACATTAAAGGGAACTTAGTTGTCTTCACTTCAGACAAAAACCAAACACTCTGCACAATGAAGAATTCGTGCTTTTCTGTCACTGCACTCGAGTTGCTTTCTTCTTCAAGGCGTTACACAGTTCTATTACTTTTATCATTATTTATTTTTCCTATTACCTATTACTTTTTCAAAGTATTGTTTAACTGCACTATTACACTTATGATACCTTCCATTCATTATTAAATATAATTTCTCATATATTTCTTTTATATTTCTCTTTGGGTTTACTGTCGTTCAGGGACCACATTCTCCAACCATTCTTAATTCCTTCCAATTTTAAATTTGTATAATTGTATAACACAATTGCTGATTGTCTTTAGTTAACGCTACGGTAGCGTCAATACAAAAGTGTGTTACTTTTTCGTGTGAATTTAGAATAAGAATTATGTCCAGAATGACTGTACGATTTTGGTCAAATGACCGCTTTCTTTCCAACGGTAAATGTATTTTAGCTTTCACTGACATATGTTTACTCCATAGTATCATAGACGCATGTATACATGTACATCTGTTTGATCATGTTCACCGATTTAAAAACTCCGCGTTACTTTGTTCTTTGACATTAAAGGCACATTTGCAGAAGAACACGATGTTCCATCCACCGTCAAATCATCAGGAAGTGTTGAGGGAGATGCAGAAATTCTGAGGGGCATCTCATTATGGTAGAAATGTCAAAATACTTTTGGGAAACATTCGTATGTATCCTTAACTGAACAACATATTGCACAAAACTTGTATAAATTCCTTTCCTCGCTATCCAATCAACATTTATCTTGCCGTTGCAAATAAGAGCACAAACAATGACGTGACCATGAAACGCACTCAAACTTTTTCTCCATTTTTATTCTAACCAATCCGGGGTACGAAAGGAAATGATGACGATTGATATCAAAATGGAGACGTCACGTGACAGTCACTTTATCCTGTTGCAGACTGGTATACGGGGTTTAAGCACTTTCCTCGTACATAAATCACACGGTGTACACCCTTTCTGGAAAGACCCTAACACGATCCTGGCGATATTTACAAAGCTAACGAAGGTAAACTTAATATATCCAAAACCCAAAACATATAGACGTATGCAGATCACCAATTATAGATGAAACTTTCCACTGCTACATGACCGTACAACATTTCTTATGTTTCTTTTTGTCTTTGTTATCGTCAATTAATTCCATTCTAACACTGCCAGGTGATAGCGAATCGTCCGTGTCTAATTGACCGTTCTCTTTCGGTCTCGTGTCAGCATTTGGAGTAGTTTCAGCGTTTTGTGCCGTTTCTGGCGTAAAAGTTTCGTTAACAACTGTCTGTTTGTGTTCACCATCATCACGATGGTTTGGCGTCTCACACTGCGTTGCCCGCGCTCGTTCTGGTGAGATTTGTGAGCCGTCCACTTGATCTTCGCCAAGGGTAAACGTATCACGGACTATTTTTGCTCTCGCCAGTATGTCGTCTGCTTCGCGACTCAGGTCTCCGCCGGGAAGAAATGGGTTTTCGCGACTGTCAACACTGAAACGAAACAAGATAAATAAGATGATATTTAATTTCGAGAATTATTCATTGCTATTAATTGAGTGTATCTTGATAAAGGACTGAAAGCCGATACATCTCAAAATAATAACATTTGTTTGTGTTTGTGACATTAAGAAAACATGTTCATGCGTTGAATTTCAGTATCCAGCATGATGTGTAGCTTTTATTTAATATTTGACATTGAGATCATGTCCCAATGTAAATCGCCAGTTGATGATAAAGTTAACGTCCGCACGGATGTACTTTTCTCTGCTAAATCTAACAAAGGACAGTACTACAGTTTAAATACTACATTGAAAGCACCGGCACCATAACGTAGCTTCCCGTATGAGAATTTTGTTCTATTAGAAATCGGGCTGTATGTTATATATCTGATCTGACACTAAACTATTTACAAATATGTCGTTCATATTAACAACAAACTTCCGTAAAACATTAGGTCAAATACGGAAACCATTAAGGCAATGTGACGACATTAAACTAAGATATGCTGTTATTCAAAATGCTGAAAAAGGGCGTGAATCATTAATTTCATTTATTTCCTTGAATGTGTAAATTGCCTTATTTCGTTATTGAAAACAGAGATTCTCAATTCTGCATTAAGGGTTATACTAGGTATATACTAAAAGAAAAATTAAGTTGTAGTAGCGATACCATGCTTTGTTTTGTCTACTCAGAGCGTGGTATTGTTTTACATCGCTTTCGACATCCATACGCCTTGTAGTACAATACAAAACCATGTATCGCTATTTAAACATTCCTTTCCCCATGTTTCAGACAGCAAGTACATATTGCAACAATTTCATCAACATACTGCTTTTAATTGAAGCAAACTGATCAGTTACATACAACAGATCAATACAATATGTTGGTCATTAAGTCCATACGTATTCCTTATATATGTCTACACTGTTTGCTTCTTGTCTAAAATATATACCAAAATCTTAAGAGGTAACGTGCTGCCGTTGGTAATTAAGTCAATGTTGAAACGCATGTATTTCAAGTAAGGCCGTTTCGGTTTATGGTAAATGATCGCATCGATGCTGTATTATGCTGTATTAGCCGGTGCGGGAGGCCGCGAGTTCGATCCCCGGTCGGGTCACACCAAACACTTTAGAAGTAATGGCTGCCCTCTCAGGGATGTGCGTTTAGCATTACGACTGAATGTCTGGTGTCAGGATTAATGGACCAGGTGTACTGGTAATTTTCCAAGAAACGCCGTGATATAACTGGACACTTGTTGAAAGCAGCGTAAAACACCAAGCAATCAATCGATCAATAATGGTCAATGACGATTATTTAATAATCTTGTTTTACTAGAAATACGGCACAAACTAAGGTTAAAGGCAAGAAAGAATAGGTTGTCGCACATATTAGAGGGTGGAAAAGAGCTAAAATAACGATCAAAAAAGAAATTTAGAAACAAATCGGGGAAAGGAGTAATAAGAATTAACCTAAAAGCAAGGGAACTAACTATGAACTAAACACATACCCATGTAAACTAAATATAAACTAGAACGTTAATTAAATATAAAAGAAGGGAAATTAACACATCCAACACATCTACAGTAGATCAACTTTAAAAACATCTTGGCAAACACCTTAACACTATAATAAAACAAACAAATATTATTATTAGATAGTGTTGAGAACATTATGGCTAGAGTAAGAATATGGGATGAACTATTTTGTTTATATCTACTCCAAATGCCATCGAGTTTTCCCGTTCATGTAGCGTTTCTCAGCGAGTTCTAAAGAACGTGTGATTCCCTCGTACAAACCGTACCAAATAACACATAGTATTCTAATAGAAGTGTTAGCCGTACATACCTGTCACCAACAATTATCTTGATACAAGATGTACCGAGGAATGTCTGGCTTCTGTATCACATGACCTTCATTGTTATGTTTATCCTTTTTCACATACAACACATAGTCAGAAGGCAACATTGAAAACATTCTAGGCAAAAATAATTATAATTTGGATCACTCGTTAATTGAAGGAGTGGCTAAATGAGAAAAGCAATTTCTCATTTTGTCACAATGTTTTCAAAAGACGTATGCTGCAGAGGCGTCCGCAAGCGTACATATGTGGGGAAGGGTTAAGGTTTGCGTATGACCTATTCCAAACAGCAGCAACTGAATGACTCACGCCACACGAAAAGTGTTCAAAGAGCTTTCAATTAATCACACTGCATAGTCCTTACGTCGAGAATGATTTTTATAATTTGAGCCGTCCCGCGAATAAACCAACATTGTTGATTCTGCTTAAAGTATCGACCAGGATCAGCATGTGCAGACTGTGCATGCTAATCCGAGCTGACACATAGAGTAATGAAATCCACATGAGCCGTAAAGTGTCTGTCCCGGGTTAGCCTGCGCGGCATGCTCTCAGGTGATCCAGGTCGATACTTTACGCAGAGTCCACAATGTGGGTTTTCTAGCGAGAGGGCTCAATTTGTAAGAACTTGCATTGTAATCGATGTCAAATAATTACGGTGAACCCTTTCCCACTTAGTTATAGCTCATATCTGTAGCAGACTACGTTGAAATCATATTGACACAAATCTGAAAAAACTCCATAAATGAGAGTTTAATTATTAAATAGAGTTAAGAAATTATTTTAAAAGTAGTCGCTTCAGAAGCATATAGACGTGGGTAAGGGAGAATCAAACTGAAAATCTTTATTTGTGCTATCAGTTCCTCATGATCTTTCGACTAGATGGTGACCATGGAATATACCGATAATGCTTATCTCGATTTCACTGGGCGTAACGTTCAGAAGGTCCGTTTTCGCGAGGCTTTGCTCATTATGTGTTCGGATGTTTGTTACCTGTTTCTTTAATTATATAACGCCCACCAGATACCCAGGGGAAAGCTACATCAGTTATTTCGTCCGTCCGTCCGTCCGTCCTATCATCCTTCAACCAAACTTATTATTTACCGAGCAAGGCAGAGATATACATCTTTGTTCGGGTAATAAAGGTTCTAAAATTAATTTGAAGTTGCGTCTTCAGAAGAGGGCGTGACGTAGTGGACCACATTTAGATTATTTGATGTTTGAACATGTTTTCATATACATCACAGCGCTTCATGATGTTTTACATCAATAATTAGTGGCAAGTTGCGATAGCTTTTTCTAAGATGTACTCCTACCTGGTCTGAATTATCAGCTAAACTCATCAAATACGATTGCTTTCAATTTCAAGATTTCAATTCCATTTTCGGGAATGTGACGGGATAATTTGATAAAAGAAACACATGTTTTTTTGCCATCTTGAGTGACAATCAGCGCAAATTCAATTGAGACGGCTCGTTACCAACGGTCAACTATGAGTTTACATAACAGACCAATCTCAAAGACCATCTCTTGGAATCCGCTGTATCGAGTGGTTAGCGTCAGGGATTTCGAAACCGGTTGTCCCGTGTTCGATCCCCAGTCGCGGCACAACAGTCATGGTGGAGTGCCCTTGGGGCAAGGCACATTTTCTAGCCTAGTACTGGTTTGTTCACCCAGGAATCGTGAATAAATAAATTTAAATGCGCGCGAAATGACATTAGCTGTCGATGCGCCATAAAACATTATACATTCAAAGACGATCTTCGAATCTCGATTCCTTGTCAATAGATAGCAACCACAATTAGTTTCCACATTTGTGTGATTTCTTATTTCTGTTGCCATATGTGTTCACTGTTACACTTTTGTATTGTCCAAAGGCATGTTAATGCTGATTTTGCCAAATAAAATTGAATTGAATTGAAATTATTGACACTGTAAATATAGACCACTTGTGAACAAAGACCAGATTGCTGTATTCTCATTGGTGGTCCGTATACACATGTTCTACATCACGATTGCCAGAATAAGACATGTTCACCTTTTTCCAAGTATAGACGGTTTCTGACGTCTCTGCAGCAGATGACTTTTGAAAACATCGTATCAAAAGGCGAAATTGCTCATGATGAGCAATTTCACATTTAAACACAATGTTTTCAACTATATTCACTAATTACAATGACATACAATTATAGAGTTATTCCATATTTCGATATTGCTCTATGAGAATTTGCTCTATGTGCAATTCTCCATTACTGTCTAATCTGAGAACAAAACCTATATTACTTTTCAGAAAAATTGAATGCAGAATCGCTCTATATCATAATTGCAAAATACATTTGAAAACATTAATTGATTGTCCACATTGGATCTCCTAACACAGTGCATAAACTTTCACACATTGTCGATCCAAATCGAATTCTGCTAAACGCAGGTCGATCTTGATCACCAATGATTAAGGTTCTATTGGGTGTTGGGTTTCTTTTGCATCCGCACAGTCTATATTATATTTTTCGCACTGCTTATGTTTTCGTAAAATTCTTTGTTGAATGTACACTACTAGTTTTCTTCTTTTTCTAACTGACAACAAATATGTGTTGAAACTTAAAACAAACATCAAAAAACCTATAAAGTCAAACATTAAGAAAAAGGAGAATTTTGTTCAATGGGCAATTCTCTCTTTTTCCAACTATTAGTTTTGAAGTAATGCTCGGGCAAGACTACGTACAAGAAAAACTAACAATGGACAATAACTCTGTAATTACGTAAATTAGAGTTATGGTTCGTGTACGCTGCACTTCCTCTCATTGTGTTCTACCAGTGTATGAAGTTTTATTATATTCCATTTATTAGTTATAAAGTCATTTTCCGGATATTAAAAAGTAACAAAGGGCAATAACTCTGTATTTAGGTTAAGTAGAGTTATGGTTCCTATACACCGCACTTCTTCACAACGTGTTGTATCATCGTATGACGTTTTATTAAATTCAAAAATTACCCTTTGTTTTAGAGATGCAAAACTCTTTTGTACATGAATACATTGTTTTTGGTTTAGGCTTGGTTGGTTACACTTGTAAGTTATTGCTATCATTGTAAACATGAATATATTGCATTTACAGTGTGCATACTCTGAATGCATCAATTGGTCCAGTACAGTCTGGTGGGATTCCAATACATTGGATAATACGATCATTACAACAGTACCGTGTGGACCGAATGATATATTTGTAGAATTCATTTCTCAACAAGAATTTATGATCTTAGAAATATTTCATTCTCCTGCCTGGTGATTACACCAAATTAATTCCTTCTTTGTTTCAAAGTAAATCGACCAGTTTCAGCCCTCAATTGTCACACTTTCTGAGCGTTTCTAACGTAGAACACCGTATATCATTGAAAATAGTTACCTTTAAGCTTTAAAACAATGCAATTAAAATGGGGGTGGGGTGTCATGCATTATGCAAGAAAGAATTCACCAGGCGAAAATGGTTACTTTCATTTTGAACCAAATCGGACCCGGACAAAACCGGTGTTTAGTATTCCCTACTCTCACTTTCAAACAAGATCAACATACTAAAAATGATCAAATTAATCATTTCCAGTGCATCTTTTTCACATGTACAACGAATTTAATTCATTGCTATGCAAAAAAAATGTGTTTTTTAGGGACCGTTCCAAACTTTGGGTGAATATCAATCAGCATTGACAGCGGATGTATTTGGCGTAATTTGACCTTATGCATCATTACTTGTCTGCCATGGTCGGTTTTTGTTTAAGAAAAATATTTTTAAATACACTTCTTCATCTCATCATAAACGAACACAGTTATACCTTGAGTACTTTCAGTACTTTGATTAATACACAGAAACGCAAAAAAAGGAGAGTTGGCCAAAATCTAGCCTTAGTATGTCTCCCATTTTCGACATGTATTAATCTCTACATACAATGTATATGTTAAGCTATTCGTTTGTTTGTTTGTTTTCAGCATTGACATGTATAAACCCATTCCGAATAGCAGCAGGCGATATTTGAGACATTGTCTCCCAATGTTTTCAACTCTTCTTCCACATTTCGGCTAGATCTTACCAATCCGTATGCTTCAGATTTCTTGTATATATATGGACAATGGCTAATGTACGCGTACTAATGTCATGAAAACGGACGACTGCATAAATTCCTTGTAAATGACTGAAAGACTACACGAATATACGATTATTTAACTTAACTTTACAACCATATTGGTTGACCCAATTTCCTGATAAGATGATTTTGGACTAACCCACATTCGAAGTATTCGTTGAAAACAATGAAAAATGGATACAAAAAAAGCAAATGTTGATTCAGAACGAGAAATTGATGATAACCTTTTCCTTTATCAGCTAAGTTGTCGATACTCGTCTGTAAAGAGCGAAAGACGCGTTAAATATGTTTATCCTTTGAAAGGTCGTTGACTCACTGAAAAAAAACCCCGATATATATATTGAGGGCGACGTTCGCAGTGCGGCAGTATACTGTAAAGTTGACTCGCGATCGAGTTGAATAACCTTTCCCGACCAGAGGTAACCCACAAACGTCGGGAATGACCTACAAACGGAGAGAATTCCTTAAGAAGAGAGAAGTCATTGGTCGTATTGCATAATGACGTATATGATCTCAAAACGAGTGTTACAGGTTGTGTTTGGTCTTTTTCAGCCTTACCTATATACAATTGAACCATATTCCTCAGTTTCAGACGCATTTTAACTTGGTAAACATATCCTACCAATAATTATACCGTTTGTAGATGTTCCGACCATATTCGGAAATGTTGACTAATTGACGCCGCTTTCAACATTTCTTTTCAGTCATACCAGGGTTGCCAGTGCACGTAGTACACCTGTGTTTTCTGGCCTTTTCACACGGGTACTCCGCACAGGTATTGCCAAGCAACTGGTTACTTACTCTACCATAGATTGACTGTTAGACAATTGACTGACATTGTTAAGTGACGAATTGTCGACTTTAATTGGAAAACGTTGAAATTTCAGTGTGATCCACTATTTCATTGTTTTTTTTGTTGTTATCTCTTTCCACACCAGCGACAGTATCTGCAGCAGAAAACAGGAAAATCCCCATAAATGAAAGGATACTTTGTTTATACAGCGACTATGTATACACGGTCCCTAGTTTATATAGGGCTGAACACATTATGGAAAAAGGAGAAATTTAAAAGTCGTCTGATTCAGGTGTGTCCGATAGTGAATGTGTGTGGGTTTAGTTGTGAAATACTGATAGTTTTACTACATACATACGCACGATGAAATAAATCTTGATAATAATCCTTCCCCTGAAATGAACCGATTTAGACGACTTTTAAAATCATCGTTGCTCAGAGAAAATTATTTTCTCTCATTGTTTAATCTTTGTCTCGAAGGTATTTTCTGAAAGTTCCTATATAACATATATATATTGACGCAGTTTCGTTTGAAGTGGACAGCTTTGGTAAAACATCGAGTTATGTAAAAACATGACAGAACACGTTTACGGTTATAGTTACGTACATAAATATATCGTATAATATGCCTGCGTGTATCGTGACGATAGTGTGTATTACCATTCATATTTACCTACTCTCGCTGAGTTCTGATTGGTTAATAAGAAATGCGGAAGTTTCATTCTGAAGGAAATTACACAAAACAGGTGCGACTTGAGTCACCAAGAGACTACATAAATTCGAAAGTTCGGGCACTTGTCAAACATAATTATAGCTTTGATTTGTATCTAAAGAAAGAGTTAAATGATTTCGAACGAAAGCTCTACTGATGATAGTAGTCCAGGTTTATGTAATATATAGGAAATGCGATTTTATATTGATACTTTTGTTCTCAAAATGCCGTCTGTGTATCACTATATTATATTACTAGTTACGTCCCTGATCATATTTTACTATAACATTTGGCCTGTATGTTAGGGAAGGGTTAGTTTAATGAATTGTATGTCTGCTCAGAATAAGGAAATAAATATATCGTTAAGTGAGAGTTGTCCTCATAATAATGTCTATAAACCAGAGCAGGCTGAGACTATGTATACACACGGGGTAAAGATTTGTCGCAGCTGATTTTCTCAATTTTGGACGTTAAGAAATGTGATACTCAGATCTCCATTGTGCAGTTGATATTCTAAATATTAGTAATCAGACTTAACTTGGCACTATTTGTGACGTGGATTTCGAATGATCACATATCATAAGACAAAAACAATACCAACTTTTAAATAGGCCGCTCTACACAATTATCGTCATTGGTTATGTACTTGGCGCAAATAGTTGCATCAGTGGTCCCGGGAAGGACGACATATCTATAATATAGTCATTCCATGGGAAAAGGTACAATTAGTATGTCTAAACAGTTTTGGAGCACATCACCATGTACATGCACAGGCTGATCTGAATTTATATACACAGTTCACATAAGCCAACGTGTACCCTTTTACACACTGTTCAAATAAGCCAACGTGTACCCTTTTACACACTGTTCAAATAAGCCAACGTGTACCCTTTTACACACTGTTCACATAAGCCAATGTGTACCCTTTTACACACTGTTCAAATAAGCCAACGTGTACCCTTTTACACACTGTTCAAACAAGCAAACATGTACCTTTTTAAATGGACAGGCTCACATTTAACTTAAAGTTAACCAGGAAGAATTAAATGACCAGATCAAAAACGATGATAACTTCCGAACAGTTGTAACTACACATTGTCGTTACACCTTTATGGAACTTACCTTACAAGTAACACACGTCAATGCAAGCTTAATCCAAAAAACATTCTAAGAAGGCTAAAAATAGTTACAATCCATTTATAGACATTATTTCATTACCTTAGATTGTTAAAAAAATACTAAAATAACACGAAAGAACGGTCTAGTTTACAATACTATTCCAGAAACAAACACAAATAACTTTTGAAAACCTTGTGGCCAAAGATGAAATTGCTTATGATAACCATTTTCTCTTTACAGCCAAGTTTTCAACTATTTTCCAAATGGTATACCTTAATCAAAAGAGATTGTCTGGGTTTTCGAAGTATTCTGCCATATTGTTTGTTGGGATGGCAAGGTTTATACAACCTGGATACTAAAACTGATATATGATTTTCAAAATGAAAGTTAACTTGACGAGTTGACAAAACTATGACTGGACAAATGCAAGTAATTATAATAACAACACCGTTTTTTTCCATTTGAGCCGGCTCGCGAGAAAACCAACAATATGGCATCTGCGTTACAAATGTATCGACCATATCAGTCTGCGCTGTCCGCGCATACTGATCTGAGCAGACACATTCCGTCTCCGAGCGATAGAGTAATGATTCCTGAAACAGAAAATCCACAAGAGGCGAAAAGTGTCTGCCCGTATTAGCTTGCGTGGCATGCTTATGCTGATCCGGGTCGATACTTTACGCAGACCAAAATGTTGGTTTTCTCATGAGATGGCACATTTGACTTGTGAAAATAATTTAATATGTTGGGGAAAAGCGAAATTGCTGAAAATATTTCTAATTTTACAGATGTTATAATTTTTCTTTTAGACAATATTTTTTATGTTTCCAAAGACAACTAAAACTATCACTGAATGTGATTAATACCATCGAACGTCGCCCTGATAGGAAAGGTAGTGGAATATTAAGAAACCCCACCTTAAATTCCGTCTTGCAGATAGTCTCCGCACAGGAAAAAAGTCAGAAAGGGTGATGAAAATTATTCTACAAAAAGTAACAAAGGGCAATAACTCTGTAAATTAAAGTCATGGTTCTTGTACACTGCACTTCCTCTCATTGTACTCTACCATTGTATGAAGTTTTAATAGATTCCATCTATTAGTTATTCTCCAGACAAGAAAAAGTAACAAAGGGCAATAACTCTGTATTTAGGTTAAGTAGAGTTATATTTCCTGGACACCGCACTTCCTCACAAAGTGTTGTATCATCGTATGAAGTTTTATTAAATTCCAACATTTAGTTTTGAAGTTATGCTCCGGACAAGACTTTAATCACAAGAAAAAGTAACAAAGGGCTAATACTCTGTAAATTAGAGTTATGGTTCTTGTACACTGCACTTCAACTCATTGTGCTCTACCAGTGTATGAATTTTATTAGATTCCATCTTTTAGTTATTAAGTAATTCTCTGAACAAGAAAACAAAACAAAGGGCAATAACTCTGTAATTAGGTCAAGTCGAGTTATGGTTCCTATAAACTGCACTTCCTCTCAATGTGTTGTATCATCATATGAAGTTTTATTAAATTCCAACAATTGGTTTTAAAGTTATGCTCCGGACAAGGAAATTCGCAACAAACCAACCGACCGACCAACCACAGGGCGACTCCAATATACCCCCTCTAAACTTCGTTTGTTGGGGGTATAATGGCTGACAATATATCACATCAGACAAACAGGACTTAGAGCTTACGAAAAGAGTTGCTATTGACACAAACATGAAACAGCTCCTTCAATATTCTATTATATAAGACAGTATATCACTTCTTAAAAGCTTGCGAAAAGAGATGCTACTGACAAAACATGAAACAGCACATTCAATACATTTTATACTCTTCAATTTTATATCGCATCAGACAAAGAAGGCACTTCTTTACGAAAAGACTTGCTATTGACAAATGATGAAACCGTGTCACCCAGCTGAAAGAGTCTGACCCAACCAGGGATAAAACTCAGGACCTCTTAATATTCCCTTATACAAAGACATAGCTACATATGAGCTGTCTTGCAAGAAAACCAGTATTGTGGACTCTGCGTACACAATTCGGCTTACCCGAATAAACACTTTTCGCCTCCTGTTGATTTTCTGTTTCGGGAATAATTTCTCTATACCTCTATCCCTCTGAGACAGAATGTGTCGGCCTGGATCAGTCTGCGCGGACAGTGCAGTCTGATCTGGTCAATACATTTCGCAGATGCCATAATGTTGGTTTTCTCGCGGGATGACTCATAATGTCTATCTATGGGACAGACCACTCTACCTCATATAAAGATTTGTCCTCCATCAGTCAATTAACAACAACTACCGGTATTACTTTATCTCGCATCACTGAGAGTTATTTACGCTGGGTGCCAAATGTAACCAAGCTGAAAGAGTCCGACACAATCAGGGCTCGAACTCAGGACCACATGTCCCAGAGTTGAACACTCTACCCAGACACAATAATAGATAGCTCTATAGTAAGGCAGTATTAGCATTCCCTTATACAAACACAATACTTCAAGAAAGAAGAAAGGTCTGTCCCACAGATAGACAATATGAAGCTTTGTGTTAGTATAAGGGATCTTACACTGCTTCGCTATAGAGCTAGCTTTTAGTGACCTGGTAGAGTGTTTCTCCTCCAGGACAAGAGGTTCGAGTTCAAACCCTGGTCGGTTTGGACTCTTTCAGGCTGGGTAACAACAGTACCTTCAATGCATTGGATACTCTTCAAATATAAGAAAACTATTCATTATGAATTTATTTTCTGTAATAATAATAACAAATGACAAATATTTTATTTATTTATATATCTTCATATCCAAGAGCAGTAATTTTAACAAAACAATAATAAGCCAGGAGGAATTATTCCCCTTGAGAATTGAAATTTTGGAAGCAAACTTATTAACACTCAATGTCTAAAATCCTTTTATAATCCAGACAATTTTCCAAGTCTATTTTATAAGACATTGTGGCAAAGAGTGAAAATATGGTAGTGAAAGTGAGAAAGTTCTCCTTTACCTAGCCACAGCTCTATTCTACAGACATGAAACTCAATTTTACTCATATATACATATAATTCAGACTTTTTCAACTTAACATACCTGTACATTTACTCTAAGCAATTGCTATCAGCTAAATTGCGTAAGCCCATGTCTCAATTTTTGTATCCTGACCCATCTTAGCAGATTGATTGATTGATTGGGGTTTAACGCCGTTTTTAACAGTTTCTCAGTCATATCACGGCGGCCAGTTCACCTACT
>JAUELF010027952.1:0-17468 GCA_031471495.1 Clinocardium nuttallii
ACATATATTTAATCATGTACGTGTGTAACATAAGCTATCTATCTGTATTAATATTATGTGTTTGAGCATTCTTTCGAAATGTTGAAATCATGTTAAACTCGTATCGATTCGACATCGTCGAGTGAAAAAAAACACGCAAAGTGAAAGGCCAAAATATATCCCCTGGATTCCATTTCAGAATATCGTTCTTTATCCTACGTTCGGCCCTTACACTGTTTCGTGACGATAATAATAATACACCCTCACCGTGCAGAATTAACTATTTAGTGAGCACAAAATACACTTCCGATGCCGGGAATCGAACCCGGGCCGCCTGTGTGAAAACCAGCAATCCTAACCACTAGACCACGCAGACTCGTACAGATAAAACAGACTCTAGACAGAATATCCTATAACCAATAGAAGAGCCTCGAAGTGAACGGGGAACAACAACAACGCAGGCTGTATACTATATTTAGCCAGGGACACTATATACAATGTGTATAGTGTCCATGATTTAGCTTAGAAACAGTTCCTATTTTATATATATAGTTACATGGATTATTTAACATTATTAAATGAATTCTATACTTATCAAGACATCTATTTGAAAATAAAATAACATTCAGTATTTTAATTTGTAATTCACAAGAAAATTCGACGTGATTAACGAATTATGATTTACAGTAGGAATAAAGCTACAATTGAGGAGTTAGCATTGTCAATGAACCAGCACATACGTAGAGGATATGTGTTAACGTGTTCCAAACCAGCTGTGGAAAGCCAAAAGTAACTAGTTTTTCAGCCCACATGAACCAGTTTCAAACCTTACTCCTCATGCTTTAAATTGTAGTAATTTCTACCCTCCTTGACGATCAGGGTTGCGGAGTCAGCATTACAAATGATTGGCTGGTGTCAGGATAAACTGGACCGGTAGTACTGGTCACTTACCAAGGAAACGCCGTAATATAACTGAATAACTTGATAGAGATCAATGTTCTAATCATGTTTCAAGAAGATTTAATCCCAAGTGTGCTAACAGGGTCTTCTAGAATTTGGCATTGTGACCTAGTTCTAGACCCAACATTGTCCAATTTCGAACCTGACTGCGATTTGATGGTGATGAATGTTCTGATTATTCTTTACTTAAGTTTGGATAAACACGAGGGACGTGTTGACCATTGATTGCTCACCCGAGTATTGCAAACCACATAGTCACTTACATTAACTCTATTTGTGGTCGGGTAAGCTATTACTAAAATGTAAACAAGATTTTCCACAATTTGTCCTAGTGACCTAGCCTTTTTTCCGGACTAGAGCCATGTTCAAATCCACACTCATTCTGGCAAAGTTTCAACAGGCTTAAATTGAACAAGAGCTGTCCGAAAGACAGTATGCTCGACTATTTAGCCATATGATACTATAGTCAACAGTTGTTAGTGATAAAGTGGCTTGATAGTATAGTAATATAAATCAGTCTTGTTTTAATAGCGTCTGCTGTTTAGAGAGAATTCAACAAGGGCCATTACTTATAATAATTTCAGTCAGGAGTCATCTAGCCTGATTGTTTTATACGTGTAAAGACTATATTGAAGTTTCTAATCAATCCCTGAATGGTTACTGAGATATGTGTATGAAAGTACCATGCATGCAACACTTTAACTCAATTTTCAAAGTCAAACAAGGGCCAAACCTTACAAGAGTTTTCTCACTTGACTCTCTGACAACCCTGAATGAAGTTTCAAGTTCAAATATCATAAGTGGTCACTGCAGTATATCAATGATAGAACCTTGCATGCAAAACATTGTTTATATAGGTGTGATAGTTGGGAAGGGTTGTTGAAAGTATGGACTCTTAGTGTCGTTGCACGCCAAAATTTGACCAGAATTTAAAGGTATATAACTTGCAGTGAATGCAGGATCGAGTTATTCAACTTGATAATCTACATAGGTGTGATAGTTTGGAAGGATTGTATAAAGTTGCAATTCAAAACATTAAGTAAACACAGAGATATGCACTCTAAATGTATTTGCATGCAAAACTTTAACCAGAATTTATAAGTAAAAAAGGGCCATAACTTGCATTATATGCTAGATACAGTCATCATACTTGATTGTTTACATAGGTGTGACGGCTGGGAACGGTTGTATAAAGTATCACTGCGTGCATCAAGTTGTTACTAATATATGAGATCTAAATATAGTTGCACGCAAAACCTTTACCAATATTTCTAATTTTGGACACGAATATTTTACAGTTAGGGTATTTTCCATTTTCCTGATGCCCCAATGGCCGAACAATCTTCAAAGAAAACCTTCAAAGGGAATATGAATGTGATGTGTCATGATAATTTGCCTAATGGTTTCAGAGAAAATATTTATTTTAATGAAATTAAAGACAGTGGACCGGCGGTGAGTAATCATAAATGCTCATCCCGCACTTAGAGCCGAGGTGAGCTGAAAGCCAAAAGCAGCCGAACTGAAACGCATGTTGACCACTATATATAAATAAAGCAGTTAAAAAAACACTCGAAATTCCGTAGCATTACTATTCTAAGATGTAATACGTTTCACAGAAACGGCATTGATCTTATCTCTTCACGTCAACTCAGGAGTACGTATATCCAGGGAAAACCAAGTTGCATTCCGATCGCATGTATTATCGTATATGTCTGTCTATATTAATATTTTTTTCTGTTCATAATAAGACTGGTATGTCAACTTGTTCATACAATTGCCAGGGATCACATTAGCACGGACACGTTTAAAAACAACAATGCGATTTGCCTGCCTGCCAACTTTCCCGGCCACTTGCTTGATGACCTTTGTAAAACGAAAAATGTGATATTATCGAGCCCCTTTGATCGTATAGCTGTATCCAGGATGGACTATTTTCAGGCGTACCCAATGTGTTGACACGATAAAAACATACATATCCTACATGTTGGATCAAACATCTTACTATCGTCTTAAATATCCTTTATTTCCTTCTTCAAATTACAATAATAACCCACGATTTTAACTTCCAATGGCCACTGGTGAAGCTTCGTTATTATTAAAGCTTATAGCAGAGGACTAAATAAGAAGGAGTGAACATGTAGTTTACCCACGATATTTCTCTCATTACTAAATCCTATATTGTGAGTACTCAAAATAAACATACAGCACAGGGTTTGAATGTCAAATGAGGATTTGAAAACATGAAAAATGTCCGTTATCTAGAGGTCTGGCTTATAGAGAAGGCACACGAAGAATGACATTATTTGGGCGACGTGAGATGAGGGATTACAATAGCTCATTCTCTAAACCTAATGGACAAGGTAGCAAAACAAAAATAAACAGTGTATCTCAAAGTGAAACATTTATTAAAAACATTTACGTGTTTAATAGCTTACGTGTACATTCATGTTCTCAACATACAATACAATTCAATGTTAAAAAGGTGTTCTAAAGTGTTTAAGAAGTTTATGGAACTATAGTTGTGTTAAGCACAATACATTGAAATAGTATTTACAAAATGGCTCATCATATACGCAACTGTATTCCGAAGAACAGTAACACGATTCAGAGTCATTTACAATGCCATTCTAGAAGTAAATAATAACAAAGAATACTGCATTATATGAAATAGATATGTAGACAGCATACATGCTACGGTACGGATCTTCACACATACACACATGCAAATGTTAACTTGAGAAAGCAAACCATGCTAATAAAATTAACAGCTGCATCTTGGTTTTTTCAGACCCAAGGTTGAGCTTCAATAACTGCTTCCATTGTCTATTCATAACATGATTTCCATTGACTTTTCATCAAATGCTTTCCGTAGTCTATAATTTAAATAATATAATCTGCTTTTGAAATTCCTTTTTAAGAGCAATCTACAAAAAGACATACTAGTCTGAATCTGAATACAAAGAAGGTAAAACACTTAGTTTCTCCAATCAATATTATTGATTGATTGATTGATTGGGGTTTCACGGCGTTTTTAACAATTTCTCAGTCATATCACGGCGGCCAGTTCACCTACTCATATGTTTCCTGGTTTTCTCACACCAGTACAACACACAACACCAATCAATATTAAAATCAATCGATAACAGTATAACCGCAGTTTACGTTAGCTCATGTGATACAAGGTCTAGAAACTGTGTAGATTAATTAACATTACTAAAACAGGGAATTCAATACATCTCTGGAGAGTATTTTTTGTTATATATGATATTTCGATATGAAATACGGTAGCATTTATTTGATGTGAATAACTATTTTGGCGACTTTTATTTCTTAGTACAAAATCAGTTAGTTGCTAGGGCATCATGTGGGGGGGGGGGGGGGGAATTTAAACAGTATTTAATAACATGTCAAATTCCAGATTATTCTATTTACATACGACGTCGCCATGATGTTATTTGTCATAACCTCAATATTGTAGCGCTAGTATAAACGTGCACAAAAGTTGTGTCCATTTTGATAACGTTTAATGAGCATGACATTTTTTGAAATTGCACGAGTACGCGTTTTCTAGTTAAAATCATCTATCCACGTTATTTCTTTACGAACCCTCCCGTGTACAGTTAATGTTATAAATAGCCAAATAGAAAAAACAACTCATACTATTTGTTATAAAGAGTTGTAATCTTATGAAAATAAATGCAATCAGTAATATGTTTGTTTCAGTGTTCCCCCTGATATATATTTTTTTAAGCAGGCACCAAACTTGCTAGTTAGCTATTTTGATCGCGCATGTCTATGTGTCTCTTTTCCCCAATTGTTTTGTTAAATGTATGCGTTTATTTTATTTTTACGACGTGAGGGAGTCTGTTTATAAAAGAGAAACAGTTGAATTAATAATGTTGAAGAATAACACTGGTGTTATGTTCCAATAATCATCTTCTTGTTTATTCTACATGTTTATTTTTCTAAGAGCATATTATAAGAAGTTCTTTAAAAAACACATAATATAAAAAGACAATTTATGTACATGAAATAATTTTAAAAGTCATAAAACTGCAAATCAAACATTTAGATATATATATAAAAGTTTTGTTTCACTGTTGGCTCAAATCAAAATCATTTGTGAACAGTTTTGAAAACCCTTGGCGCATGATCCTCATAAAAGAAAGGTTTCTGCAAGAGCCCGGAGTTTGCCTTCAATGGATCTGGTCCAGTGTCTGGATTGAAGTTGAACACACGTGGAGGTTTGTCGATAAACTGAAAGAACCTCGATACATCAGGCACGTCTTCACTTGTATCACTGGGCTCAATAGGCTCACTTGGTTCATCGGCAGGAATCTGTCGAGACGAAAATATTTCAATTCAATATTTAAGGAATGATTCTTATTTTTCGTGCGTTCATGCAGTATGAACGCTCGACCGCAATTTTGCAAATCCATGAAGCACGTTGAGGTCCGGAAAGGTCGACCGGTTCATGCAAAATGAACAGAATTTAATTGTACAGATAATCAAGTGCGAATGTAAATATTTCTTAATGAACAGTCTGTACGAGGTAGGTTTTCCATTGTAATAGTTTAATAATGTTTTAAATGTTGTTTAAATAATATAATATCACTGCACAAGTAAGACGTTTTGGCTATTTATACTAGAGTTACTCCTGCGCAAAAAGGTGTACAGTTTTGACTCAATGTGATTGAAATCGCGTGTGACCTCAACTGAATGCGTATTTGTTACATAGTTGAATGAGAATGCTGTTCAATATGCGACGCCGATATGTGCAATGATCTTGTTTAACAATTTGAAATTATATAAAAAATATTCGTCTGCGCTTATGTATTAACAAATTGTACTTGCAAGTCCTCTTGCATGTCTTAGTATAACAATTATATTTGTAATTTATTTACATTTATAAAGGTGTCATTTGAATGTCTCATGCGTCATGATCAGAATGATAACACATGCTACATAATTCAATTTGCATAGGAAAATTGGCTAGCAAATGAACACCAAAACCTGTATGCTTACAAACAAAGTCGATAATACAATTTATATAAAATGGACATCCAACTTGAAAAATAAACTGAAATATAGATTTCGGAACAAACATGCACATGTGTTTGACGCTTTAAATTAACAAGAGGCCAGTAACGCGGCACTGCATTATGCAAAAATGAACATTTCTACAAAATTATTTTAAAATCTTCCACATACATGTTCAAATTTTCACCAAAGTCATATAAGGTTTAAAAAAAGGCCTGCCCCATCCCCCCGTTTTGCCATGTTTTTCAACCAATCAACACAGCTTAAACAAATTCCTACACAATTATTCGGAAAATAGGCAAGATACTTTCGGAGAAGAAGATATTAAAATTGTTCACTATAGCCATATAAGGGTTAGCAGCCCCATCACCGGGGCTTCGTTTTTCCATTAATCAACATGGCTTCTAGGAATATGATAGAGGCTCGCCAAAGAACATTTTTTCAAACTTATTAGGACAATCGCGCATATATTTTTGGAGAATCTTATTTTACAATTGCCATATAAGGCAAAAATAGTTCCTCCCAGCCCTTTTCAATAAATCCTCACGTTTTGAAGGAATCTGAAAGAGGTTCATCGGTAAGATACTTTCGGAGAAGTATATTTTCTAAGTTTTCACATCTAAGGCATAACAAGTCTCGTACCCTGGCGGACATGTTTTTCGAACAATCATGATAGAGGAAAGGACATTTTTACAAAATTATTTTTAAAATAGCAATATATTTTTGGAGAAGAAATTTTAAAAAAATAAATCATTATAAGCATATAAATCAAAACAGCCCCGGCCCCTGGCGTCCACGATTTGTAACCAATCATAATTAATTGAAGGAATCTGATAGAAGGTAAACCAACAAACAATTCTCGAAAATTAACTAAAAACCGGCAAACAGGTTTGGAGGACAGCAACTATTCTGCATGAATTGAATAGATTTGAAGGAATTCTTGAGAGGACATTTAAGGATGCTTTCTGTGAAGTTTCATCCCAGTTGACCCACCGGTTACAGAGGAGAATATGTTGACGCACGCATGCACTCACACACGACAGGCAATTCGCCATGACACAGCTCGACTGGCTTTCAGCCAGTGCAGTTAACAAAAAGTCTACCAAACTGTCATCAAATATGCCCCTCAGTGAGGCATAATTTGCTATAGTGATTAACCTGGTTATCGTAACTAATAGTTTGTAAACTATATGTGTAACAATTATAGAACAGACATTATATACTTTATCAATACGCACCTCATCGTCAGTCGGATGGACTTTATTCCTACCAAACAGCGATGCAGATGAACTCTCCTGAAATAAATTACAATCGGTGTCAAAATCCCTTTTTAACACGTATCTGGTATCAAGTGCCTCATGGTTTACTAACAAATATAATCGGGAAGTTCAGATATAACGTTCACTATATGAAAATATATATTTAGTCATATAGGATCTGAATATACAAATGAACAGTCCAATTCAAAACAGTATTCAATATATTCCTGTACATACCATGCAATTAAACATATTTTACCTAGATACGTTTGTATATTGTTGCCAGATTTAGCATAGCAGGTGTTTACTTGCATCCAAGATTTATTTTTGTTATTTACAGCGTGAGAGATTGTGCTAACGTCTAGTCCAAAAAGCCTTTGTTCACAATATTTAGCCGGAAGTCATAATTATAAAAGATTTAAGTAAATGTGAATCATATTTTTGCAACAAAGCTTAAATATTATAGTGCAAGGCACTCGTTGTTGTCTATGTGGACTCTTTTGGTAAGCAGATTAAGAACTCTGAAACCAGTTAAGATACCATTGTCATATTCTCTTAAAGTATGCTATTGCACAATTCAACCACTTCGGTTTAACACTTGATATTATTTTTATTTTACTAAATATGATGGTTGTGTACTTTCTTCACAGGGCCAACTATGTGCATGACATGTTTCTTCTCAATGAAGCCAATGTTTTACTTCAAATGGTATCACACGGTTATTTAGAGGAAACAAAACATGACCTACCCATGGGTACTGTGCCATTGTCTTTCGTTTCCTGAAGAGATAGAATACATTATTTCAATGCAAATGATAATATGTGTACGATATATTTTAACGAGAGGTTAAAGTAACATATGTGTAGCCTTGCAATAACAAGTATCTTTATACAACATTTAGACAAACCATGATAACCAGACGACAAGCTAATGATTATCGAAAGTGGGAAGGCCAATGCAAAACATCACACCTATCAAGACTTGGCGAAAGTCTGCTTAACCATCAGTCAGATTTGATGTTACGTTATTCTTGCAATACTTATCCATTTTAACTCATTGATATCAATGTTTTCCTATGGCTACTTATGTCACATCTTCTTAATATATTTTAAGATTATAATCCAACAAGCCCCATTAGTTGGCAACAGGTTTCTTACTGATATTCATCCATTGGCCTCTGATAAACTATCGCTCAAAGTGCCTCATAACCACCATTCCCAAACAATAGTGATCAATGCATTTACGATAATTCGTAGGTTCAGTATTCATATACTGTAACAGACAAGCTGCTGATTATATGTTATGCGCATGCGTGACTAGTTTACATATCAACGTCGAATATTAATAGGAGATACACATGATTAATTACTTAATTCAATGATATATTGCAGTTTAACACCGTTTTTATCTGTATATCAGTAAGTTCACGGCGATCAGTTTACTAAACATGATTTTGCTGACTGTCTCAACCATGTATCACCCACACAACACTTTTATAAGAACTAGATTTCAACGACACTTTATAACCCATTGATGGTGGACGAGTCACAATTTTGTCTTTCGATGAAATAATTAATGACATAGCGATGGTTCGAACACCTGCCTTGTTAACCCTCGTCATGACAGTTCTGGACAATCGTACTAAACTGTTGTTCGAATTTAACCTGTGAAGTCTATCGATAATTGCCGTTTCGAATTTAACCTGTGAAGTCTATCGATAATTGCCCTCTGATTAACACTAGTGCTTATTCTCTCCTTGCAGGCAGGTACTATCAAGTTACTATCTCAACACACATCTACTTCTTCTCTGGCAACAACTTATATACGACTGTTAAAAATCAATCTTTTTATAAAGTGTAAGCTTCATTTATTTTATTTGCGAACGTTTGTACTTAATATGCAACTTGCAAAATATGATATCAATCTTCGCATTAGTCTTATTGACGAGAACAATGCACATAAACATGCTATCATCAGCAGATTTTTTTTTTAAATAATTAATTATCTTTATTGTTCGAGTGTGTAAATCCACTAAAACGTTAAAAGTTCTTATCCTTGCTCATCAATGAAATGAAGAAAGACCATTATATTTGTTTTATATTCATCAAACATTTATTTTGAGAAGTACACACCTGTCAATTAGGCAAATAATATGTCTTTGAAGTAAATGTTGAAAGTACCAAAACAAATAAAACGAACGACTCTACACAATTAACTAACTGGACACTCAAACTATCACATATTTAATTCACATTTCACAAAGTACGTATGTGAATATAAAATGCAAACTATACACCTGGGCAAACATTTAGCAACATTAGATTTGCATCTATATTTTTAATGTTCCCGTACGTTCTACACAGGCTATTGAGGAGGTATTGTTCTAGAAAGGGAATACCATTCAACAACGAAGAAAGCAGTGACTGATCTCTACAATTAACAGGCATGTGCATGTTAAGTACAAGGCTAGAGTCTCTTGCATCTGACATTGACACTGATGATCTCGTTAAAAATCCGCACCCATGGACTGATTTCGTAGACGATTAGCCATAATGTAGTTATGAAATAAAAACAAATGTGAAAAATAAACGGTAGGAATTCAGATATTAGTCAAGGCCTTTGAGACTTCATTTTATTTGTTTATATCGGCATCAAACAACTCATCTTACAACAGTTCTGCCGGAATTTGTTTGTAATCTAACTTTAGAAATTGCCTTACCTTTCACCATTTGTATATATTCATAATACAATTTATATAACAGTTAACTTTCTGTTTACATTGCTGTTTCGGACACAAATTACAACTCACCTGTATTTCCTATATCCAAAAATACAACCAATTATAATTCCTACAGATAGCAAGACACACGCAACTATGATGAGAGCAAATTGCCACCATTCAGTCAGAGACATCTTACACAGTATGGTATCGCAGGTACATTCATAACTTCCAACAGTATTAGTACAGGTTTCTTTGGCGGAACAGGGATCATGTGCTGTACATTCATTAACGTCAGTTTCACAGTAGGACCCGGTCCAACTTTGTGTACAAGTACATGTGTAATATTCTTCAAAACCTTCTGATCGTTTCACATCATTACAGGAATAGGAAGCAGGATTCAAACCTGTTTAAATAAAACATGAACGTTTTGTGCGTATCTAATAATATACAAGACAGGAAACATGTGCCAATTGAATTCATATTCTTGTAATATTTACAGAGTTGAATATTCGATCAATTTTTAAATCCCCAGATGATCTCTTGTCTATTTTACCGAATATCATTACATATCATAGTTATTTCCTATACATCACGTGTTTGTAATTGTTGTCGTTGATTTCATTTTCCTTCATAATGTTGGTCGGTATGCAAACAGAAATAGTTTCACCACAAACGAGTAGTTTTGCTCTTTATTATCAAATGTCATAGCTGTGTATGTATACCTTATATTAGATGATCGAAACAGTATTTTAAATCGATTCCAGACAGTTTAAAGAGAGTAATACAAACTTACAATCAGTTTATTATTCCTAATCATTATATTATTATCTAGTACAATTTTAGATACATATTAAAATGCTTCATCATTTTTATAATATAATTCAAATATGACACATTTTCTGAAAAACCTGGAAGCCACGTTACAATTTATCACCATTCTATATACCTCCATTTCCTTTATCACATGTTTTTGTTTTGAAGAGGCTAAACTATCCTAATAGATAAAGCAGTTAAATCAATTCCATTTATATAACACTTTGACTAGTACAATGAATAAGGAAATGGTAATTACTTGCACAGACTCCACCATTCTCACATTTGTTTTTCATAATAACCACATTTATTGTGACTACATCAGAAAAAGTCCCAGAACTGTCGTATCCCACTAGTTGGATGCTCTTTTGGCCATAATAATCTGGTGTAATAGTGTATGTGATATTCACACCCTTCCACGATACAATACCAATATCAGCTGGTATGGACTGATTAATACACTGCAACAGATAGAAACAACATAGACTAATCTTCACTTCGTTAAAGTGATATTGTCATGTCCCCCTCTTTTCATTATATTCCAAGGATAAACTTTATTAAGCAAAGAACATAGAACCGTGACATTATTATTATGATTCTGGTTAGTTAGTTGTAATATCTTCTCTAGTAAACAAAGTCATAGAAAATAGTTTCCAGATCACAACATAAACAACCTGAAAATGGTGTCCAACTTTACTCATACTGTTATTCACAGAATGAGGACAACATACTAACTGCACATACTATACAAGTCTTTGATAAGTAACTAAATGGGTTTCTCATAAGTGCCATGTTTATAATTAATACAAATTTTATGAAAAAAACTCACCATTGACGAACTACAATCGATTGTACTTTTTAATTCATCTATAGACGCATCTGTTAAAGTGAATGTACCAAATGCATCGGAGATGTTGCTATCTATTGATAATGTATCCCCATCCACATCATACAATATGAGCAATCCCACATCCAGGTTTAGTCCGGTATCATTATTATTTTCACGATATACCTACATACAAAGAACACATTTCAGTCATGCTATGTATGTATGAATAATATCTTAATATTGAATTGACACTTACATTATACTTCATAATTATGAAATGTGTGGGGATGATTTGAGTTGGATTAGTAAAATAGAGGTCTAATGAGACTCTTGCATATCATAAACGTACGTTTTGAAAGGAATAACATTTCAAAAACCCCTTTGATCTTTATTTGTGATGTCATTTTTAATTAATCACAGCGCATTAAAGGACCATGGTAAGTTATCACAAATGAAATATTCAATAGAATGCTCAATTAAATCAGGATTGCAATGTGAGTATACCAATGGAATAGATCAAGGGCTGAAACACACCAAAGAAAGATATGTGTATATGGCTATATGTGTCAGAGCAGGATACCACAAAGAGTATTGTGTTAACGTAGTCTGTCAAACGTTTGAATCAGGCGATGCATATAAACAAAAGCACTTTACCATTACATGTTCAGTTGGGTCAGGCATTAGACGATATATGTTATCAGAAAACAAACTGATGACTGGGGGATCATTCACAGGAGAGGCCATTATCTGAATTGTAGCTGTAGATGATGATGTTGTGATCTCCCCGTTTGTTGGCTCATCATACAGACTAACCACTAATTCAGCTGATCCGAAACAGTGTGCACATGGGCTTATCTCAAGGCTGTAATGCAATAATTTCTTACAAATTACAGACATTCGAATTACTCATGCCATAATTTGTTTCAAAAACATAAGCATATTGACAGTGAGTCTTTTTTCACAATCGTAATTTCCCACTTAACGTCATCATAAGGCAAAGGATTTTTCCTTTCCCAAATGGTCTTGCATTATTCAAAATTGAATGTTTTGTTAAATGTGATTTTCTTCAAAACAGCGAAAAAGTAGAGAAATATGATATATTGAAGTAGTTAAATATGATAATAAGAAAGAATACACTCGCGCATTGTGTTAAAAATACAATATACACATGCCCATCAATTTATCCTTTTCAATTATTAGTTTCGATTATGTCTGACGTTGGCAGACTAACATGGAATGATTATATGAGGGCAAAATGTAGACAAGGTAATAAACACCTTGAAAGTTTGATATTTCTTTACATCAAAGTAAGCGGCCAGAAGGAAGTTTTCTTTTAAGTACGATAAGAAAATGATTATATGAGGGCAAAATGTAGACAAGGTAATAAAGACTCTGAAAGTTTGATATTTCTTTACATCACAGTAAGCGACCGGAAGGAAGTTTTTCTTTTAAGTACGACAAGGAAATATCCCAATTACGTACAATCAGACTACAAGCGAAACAAACCGTTCCTTAGTTATCGAAGTGAATTTAAATAGGGTCATTTAAGAAAGTTTTCTCTGAATTAATTTCTGCTTTTTCTAAAAATGTTTTCAACCTTTTTAAATAAAATATTTAATTTGCAGAGATGAGACCGGTACTTTATGATGGTTAATAATTATGATAAGGAACAGTATTAAGGTTCTTAAATGAATTTGGTGACGACGCTGGACGATGCAGTGATGCATTACCCTCGGCGGACATGGGAGTTTTACAATAGTTTGTATTAGCCAACAACATAGATAAGGATAATTTCTGAACATTTACACGACCTAATCAGAATGATCAGATAAGGTTCTGACTCAAAGTGCTTGCTTAAATCAGTAACAGGATGATTATAAAAACGAATACTTACAGTCCAAGTGAATCAACAACAACATTTCCAATAGCAGTTATATTTCCAGAAACAAGACTAAATGAAACTGGATCCCCTTCTATATCAAAAGCTTGAAGATGAAAGGACGCATTGTCTGAAATAAATTTCGTTAATATTTCAATTTAAGATGAGACTCAAAGTGGTCTGAACAGACACATCTGAGCATGTTTGTCCACGGTTTTGTCTCTTCTGCTTAGTCAAGCCGTATTAGATCAGTCGTTAATGGCGACACTTATCAAATCAGAGGTCGTTAATGCAAACCTCGGCTCGTCGAATTATTCATTCCAATGATTGAAAAGGTAATTGATACTAGTGATATTTTTCTTCAAAAAATGGAATGAATAGTCCATGTGGAAAGATGGCATGTTGACTGGAAAGAATGTTGTTAAGAGTACTGATGTAACACAGCCAGGAAACAAACTTTCTGTGAACTGCCTGCAATGATATAACTAGCATACTGTTAAAGACAGTGGTACATTCCAATCAAATATCAATAATTTCTTCCTTAAACTTTAAGTTTAAATTCCATTCAATGGTTTCACCAGAGCTGTTTGTCAAAGTTTAGCTTAAATTCAAGTACTCATTTAACAATGGACCTTTAATCATGAAAGCTTGAATAAACCACAGAACAACATTCTAACTAAGACAACACAGCGATGTGCATAGCCATATATAAACAAATATAGGTTTTCACACACAATTCAATGAAAAACATTAAATATATAAATGCATCTGCAACGTAATGTTTTTGTATTATACAATTAATAAATTAGATGAGAGCTTACCGAATAACTTGGAATTCTACACTTGATCATCCGCTGTCTTTTATTTTTCTAGCATTATGAACTCACTTTCTTAAAGATGATGCTCGAAACACGACTTTACATATATATATATGAACAATCTAACATGTTTACCTGAATCTTCAGTTATGTTGATTTGAAACGGTTCTGTAAAATTGGGTGCACTGTTTATAACACCACCTAGTACAGAAGCAACCCCAAATTGTGTCTCTTTGTAGAAATATGCAGTTACATTCGTGTTGTTAGTAGACAAAAATGATGACGACAGTCTAGTGTTACAGGCCTGTTAAAAACAACAACAAATAAACTAAAAACATAAACACATAACACATAGTTTTGGTTTGGAGGGTTGTAATAGCAATGTTTTTACCAAGTGAGTTTTTCGATCGAGTCAATCTCTAATATTACAATTACAATTTAAAGAAAACAATCCTTATCTAGAGACATATCATTTGCATGAAAATATCTTTATAATGATCATTGTACACTTGTTGAATTGCAAAATAGACAATTATACTTTGAAGCATTAAAAGTTCCCTTAATTTTGGCAGTAATGCGTTGAAAGTCGTCTGTGTTATACGTGTAAAAGGTTTAAAGAAGGCTCGATAGACACATTTGTTAAATAATTTTAAATTAATATTTAAATAATATTTGGTTTTAAAGGAAAGTCTCTTTTCATATTAAAAGTAGATGAATGTGTGATCCATTTCTTTCTAAATAAAATATCAGCATATTTTTCAGCATATTTTAAAAACCAAGGTAAGTATACATATGAAACTAATTGGTTTTAAATTGGCATTTTATGTTTGTAAGCATACCATACCAATATTGTAGTGGTCCCATCTCCTTGGTTGTCAAATACTGTTTGGATGTTTTCTTTACATGTTTGTGAGGTCAACTGCCAAACGTTTGCATCTGGTATATAAACAATTGAAACTTTAATGTGTATTGTCCCAATAAATTGAATTTATTGTATACTTTGATATTTTTGCTTCTTGTTTCCATTTGAACAAAGGATGTAATATCATTTGATATTGCACGGGTTGATATTGCACTGGAATCTTTTTCACGTGACCATATTGTTCAATAACTAAGCATGTATTCAATAAACACCTGATGAGTACGCACGCAAATTAGGTGATGAACGTTATAAGCTTTAAGTTTTCGTTCTCATGCTTTTCATTTTGAAACGTGTTATTTTATACTATGTTACTTTTATTGAATAAAATATATCTAAACTCCTTTGTAAATATAATAATAAGTGTCGTACAGTCGGGCCGATCTCATTACACACTTTGTCAGACCCCCTGAAGTGTTTGCCTGACATGTACAGATGACCGACAATGTTTGTGAAGTGCAAGGATGAACACACCAAGGAAGCTAGTCAGCTAGAATCGTAAAAAAACATATCAATCAAAGTATATCACTAGTTCGGACGGAACTGCATTGAAGATGTACAAGGAGAAGTTATTCATATGAGTAAGTGGTCAATCATAACATATGCAAACATCTTGTGATCTACAAGCCCTTGATCAATACTCCGGGAACTTACACACACAAGTCGATACAAGCTTATACATTGATGGATAGTTATACTTATTTCGTGAATGGACACAATACAGGACCTTGTTATACAATTGACCATGAGATAAACAAAACGTTGTCTGTAAGCTGAAAGCTAAAATTGCCCCATCCAAATATGATAGTATGCAACCTCGTTTCATTGGTAAGAAAGCTGGCAACGTCATAACAAGGTAATTATATGTTTTATATTTTTGATACATGGTGTTTTGTATGGTGTTTTATAAGGTGTTTTGCTTTCTTGTGACTGTCTGTGGTTAAATCACTTTTATCAGATCTTTATGTGTTCATTTATTTTATAAATAAGTGCGCACTTTATTGTGTATCCAGATTTTTAGGCACTTTCACCAATTATTATATTTTATGTATAACATCAAAATGTCATCTAAACATAAGAGAATATTTAGGGCTAGTCTGTTATGGCTGGTTGGCTAGCAGTAAGCGTGTTACAGATGTGTTACTTTGCGCCTTTGTATCGTACTTTGCAGGCTATAATTCGGAACGTAAATTTGCTTACAAATGTGTTTCATGATTAAGATATGGCTTAATACCTTCTCAAATGCAATAAAACTGCAGCAGACGGCTTTGAAAACATTTCTTAACAAATAGGAACACTTATTAAATAAAGTTGAACACATTGAAACAAAAGTACAATTTGCTCATTCCCTGTGAGGGAGCAATAATTGTGACGTCACCACAAATGTGTACGACCACGTTGATCTTGTCACAACAAAAGGTATGTTTTTGATATTTTCTTTAATAAATTGAATCAAATTAAAACAAGATATAGCCCATGGTACGCCACTTGATTCCCGCTTTCGTGTGTATACTGTCTGTCATTCTTGTATTTTTGAGAACGTTCAAAGACAAAGTTGGAATCGGCGATGCAGACACAAAACAATAATAAAACGGCTAGTTTCACCTAGTTCTTTACGAAAAACACATATTAAAGCAAATCTATACCATTTAGAATACCTTTGCAATGCGTATTGATGTGTTTGAAGGCAATATAACAATATCAAATTATGTGATTGACCACACTCTAGAATTTTAGTCGAACGACCACTCTTTTTTTATTAGAATTGAAGGGGGTGCTAATAAATTCTCCGTGATGTCAACGGGTTTATTAACATCAAATGGAACCTTTTGAATGATTGCAACTAAAACTAACTAACTAACTTTATTTAAGTCTAGTGAACTTTTTGCTTTTGAATAATACTTTTTAGATGGAACGTTCACTTTATTTAAGTCTAGACAGACACTATCAATGAACTTTTTGCTTTTGAATAATACTTTTTAGATGGAACGTTCACTTTATTTAGGTCTAGACAGACACTATCAATGAACTTTTTGCTTTTGAATAATACTTTTTAGATGGAACGTTCACTTTATTTAAGTCTAGACAGACACTATCAATGAACTTTTTGCTTTTGAATAATACTTTTTAGATGGAACGTTCACTTTATTTAGGTCTAGACAGACACTATCAATGAACTTTTTGCTTTTGAATAATACTTTTTAGATGGAACGTTCACTTTATTTAAGTCTAGACAGACACTATCAATGA
>JAUELF010028059.1:0-17466 GCA_031471495.1 Clinocardium nuttallii
AATCATTACTCTATATCTCTATCCACCTGAGACGGAAGGTGTCTGCCTGGATCAGTCAGCGCGGACAGCGCAGGCTGATCTGGTCGATACATTACGCAGATGCCATAATATTTGTTTTCTCGCGGGACGGCTCAAATACTTTAAATGGACCCATACTAACTTCACATGTATGTCTCAGAGGTGCAGCAACACATTGGATATGTTGGAAGGCTTTAACGCCCCGAATGTTTAGCATGTTTAGCGAGTGCCATTAAAACACTATCATTTGATTGGTTGATTCGGCGAGCGTGTGCCCGGATTTTCCGGTTTAAGAGGACAATTTGAACAAAACCATGTCTTCGCCTCAATGTTATTGTAAAGTGTCAATGAGTCTGGGTTTGATATGGGTTCACATGATATGTTAGTAACGGCATATAAATGAATCTGTAATATTTCGTTTATACGTATTTACGTCACACGCCACCATATGAGTCGTACCGTGAAACCAACAGTATGGCATCTGCGTTATGTATCGACCCAGATCAGCCTGTGCTCTCCGCGAAAAGTGTATATACGGGTAAGCCTGAGAGGCATAGTTATGCTGATCCGGGTTGATAGTTTACGCATGGTCCACACTGTTGGTTTTCTCAAGGGACGGCTTAATTATTTGTAAAATTATAAAAATCTAAAGTAAATTTGTTTTGTTCCAAAACTGAATTTACAGGTTTCCAATAAGATCATTAATTTCATCAATTCTAATCCTCCGAGTATCGGTTTTCTTGTGGCGTAGCTAATTCATCCTTAAATACCGGGGCTTCTATGTCTTGATTGGAAATGGCATTGTTAATCAAGGAAAAAAAACAGAGGCACAGAAAATACAAATACTCTTCAGTGATAAATGGGTTCCTCGATAACTTCTTGAGACTTGTTTCAATTCACGTCTCTGATATCTCTTGCAATTTAGTTAAGAAATGTCATCATCGCACCAATTTCCAGCGGAACATTCCACAGAAAAACAGATTTCGGCTCATCCGTTTATAAATATTTCTTAAAAATGCAATCCAACCGATGTCGAACTCAATATATGTTTTATATCGAACATCTCGTCCTTATCTTAAATATTTATAAATAAAGATGGCTTACCACTTTTAATATCGGACCGTCAAACAGTGTCGATTCTGCCATAATGTGCTTGTTCAAGTACGTTTTCCCCTTTTCCCAAAAGACAGTCAACCAGAAAATGTATTATGTGTTTGAAATAATCTTTCAATGTCATTTTGTAAAGTTTCACAAATATATCACTTATCACCGAAAGCACGGCCGAAACGACGCCCCTAGTGACAGAGAGGCACTTTGAACTTGGACAATGTTCTGATAAAAGTGTCCAAATGTATTTTATGCAATACACGAAGTAATATTGCAAAACAAATGTCGTTTCGTTTAATAATTAACTATAAAAATTGTCTCACAAATTTAAGCTTCAATAGAAACACATGGAAATACATTGCTTGATTGATTTATCTGGTTTTAAGAGTGTAACTCAATTTTCAACATTTTGTCAGTCATATAACTTCGACCATTTCACATATCCATGTATTCAACGGCTTTCTCACCATCGTCTTCCAAGCAACTGGCTGCTTTTCAACATTAGTTAGTTTATTTCCAAATGGTATATGACTTGTATCGCATTGAATTTTGTCAAACGTCGGACAAAATTAATGGCTGAGTTAGGGTTCAAGATCACAACACCTCGGTTGGCTGATTTACCAGGACTCGCATCCACATCTTGTTTAGTCAGGTGTAGACTAAGATTCGTATGATAATATATACCTCGTAGATTTACACACTAATCTTAATTGTATTCGTAGTTTCTTGATATTGTCGGCTTTATAAAATGAAATTATTTTCTATGTAATTCCTAGTCATATAAAGTCAAATTCATAATGTGGTTTTTCTTCAAATTTCAACCTTCATGTAAGGTAATAATTGAGACGATTTCCATTGTCTTGAAACGGTTGTGACACCTTATTGTGAGATAATCATTTTATGATCTATCAATGTTATGAAATACCTCGATATGTTATCAATGAAACGTAAACAAAAAAGAAAGAATTTCACTTGACTACCTCATGATCTATCAATGTTTTAAAATACCTTGACATTTTCTCAATAAAACATAAACAAAAAAGAAAATATTTCACTAAGCCATCTATTTGTATATAACTGCGTGAGGCGTATAGTTAATGTTATACACTCCTAAACAGTATCCGAGCCGGGTTAACGTAAAGCCAGCCGTAGCGTTTCTTGTGGTGAGTGAAGATAAGATGTATTTCCTAAACGTTAACAAATTGTTTGGATCCGTGACCATTTTACGATACAGTAAAAGACATAACGATCTCCATATTTATATATGTACATGTGTGATATTGAGTTGTTCATATGTAAAGCACGTTTGTTCATGTTTCATTTTGTCTATGTTTGAGGCCGTCGTCGAAGCCTTGTCCTCTCTGAATAAAGCCTTTATTATTATTATTATTATTATTAATTTAAATAATATTTAACAAGCAGTTCAGCTACTCGGGGATACAGTTCGAGCTTCATATGCACTGGTCACACGTACAACGCAGACTCATTTACTTTCATACACTCAGTGTTTGTCCACCCCGTTTTTCAACAGTTCAAGTTTGGAGATCTTGGCCATCTTTTTAAATAGCTTACGAGCAAATAATCTACAGACCCATCGGAGTATTATAATTTAATCAGACATCCGCAGAGTGCAAACAGTTCACACGTTATACCCTACGTTAAGGAAATGCCCACAAGCACTTCATATCATGATCAAGTGAGCCGGTCTGCGAAAAAAAAACAACATTGTGGACTCTGCGTAAAGTATCGACCCAGATCAGTCTAAACATGCCGCGCAGGTTCATCTTGATAGACAATTTACCCCTTCTGTGGATTTTCTGTTTCGAGAATCATTATTCTATACCTCTAACTCCCTTGGAGGAACTGTGTCTGCCCGGATCAGTCTGCGCGGACTGAGCAGGCTGATCTTGGTCGATACATTACGCAGAAATGTTGGTTTTCTAGCGGGACGGCTCAAGTGTTCAGGCTGGGTTTGTTATGCCCGTCCTAATGACATTCAATATTCTACTCCCTTTGTGATTTGTTGTCAACGAAACAAGAAGCACAATCGTTCAAAGACGAGTCGAATTATCAAAATAAGAGACTATAAAACCCAAGGGAAAAACTGATTGCGTATACTACAGAATATTTCCTATCATTTGGTTAACCACTATCACATTTCTTTTTTCTGAGACAAGACGTATAGCCGTCGGGAGGTCATCGTCCTGATGACCGCATTATACTCTCTTTAGGTAAATGAGGTGAGAGAGACTGAAGTCTGGTTTATGGAAAAATGGGAAGTATTAAAGTTGCATGACACCGGTTTGGTAATACTGTCAACAATGGGGTTTTATGGCGTTATTGAGATGTTTGCTTTGCTTTAGTCCAATTCCCTCCTTCATGCTGTTCTCTCCGACCGATGACGACCTGAATATCGAGGAGCGTTTTAGGATCTTCAGCAGGTTGATAACCATTACTCGGGAAGCCTTATTTATTTTCCATTTCCAAGCATACACAATCTTCTTTGTCACCTGTCCCTGATGCATGTAAGGGAAAACCGTCCGCGTCAACCTCCCCGATGTAACCAATGGAAGCGTCCGCATCTTCCTCCCTCGTGTAACCAAGGGAAGCTTATCTGTGTCTTCTCATCACTATGAAAATCATCAGTGTTTTATCTCCCAAATACCCCAAACGAAATGTCGTCCGTATTTTATCGACCCGATTCCCGCAACGCAAAATCGGCGGTGTTTTCTCTTCCTCATGCCACCAAGGAAAACCTGTTCGTGTCTTCTTGTCCCGATGCCACTTACGGAAGTTCGATTTCTATCCATGATGCCACCAAGGAAAACTCGTCCATTTCTATATTCTATATACTGTATCAAACTGGTATTGGTATATCGTAAGTACTTTACAGGTACGTCGTAGGTAGATCGTAACGAGATCGGGGATAATGTCGTAGCAAGTCGAAGTAGATCGTAACATGATAGTCATCGATCGTGATACGTCGTAGTGATACATCATTTAGCTCCACAACGACCATCGTGGTTGATAGTAGCAGAGTCGTGGGATTTTACACGGTGGTCGTATATGAGTCGTCTCGCGAGAAAACCAACATTATGAACTTTGCGTAAAGTGTCCACCCTTATCCGCCAAAGCATGCCGCGTAGGCTAACCCGGATGGACACGTTTCGCCTCCTGCGGATTTTCTGTTTTGAGAATCATTTCTCTATACCTCTATCCATCTGAGACGGAATGTGTCGGCCCGGACCAGTCTGCGCGGAAAGCGCAGGCTGGTCGATCGATACATTACGCAGATGCCATAATGTTGATTTTCTCGCTGGACGGCTCATATGTATTAACCAAGGTTGGGTAAATCGTGATTCTTTTGTGAAATGTGCATAACTGCTATGACCCCCGCTGCTTATTCATGCGTGATGTTTTGGTCGAACGTATTCATTCTCCGCTCGTAGCTAAGCTGCAGCGAACGGCAAACAGAACGTAGTTGCTGCAATGGGACTGTACAATGCTGGTACAGAAACCTCAAGTATCATGCGGTGCACCTAAGTCATGGGAGACGGAGCTTCAATAATTAGCGAGGCTTACGCACGGTTGAAGTACAACCGGCTTACATAATTGTAAGACAACCTTAAGATTGACGTTATAAATTGCAAAACTTTTATGCGAATACAAGACTTCGGGCTATACTTTATCAGGATGCTACATGAGACACCGTGAGATAATTTGCGTTTTTCGAACGTTTGTGCTGCAAATGAGCTGCTATACGAGAAAACCAACACTGTGGACTCAGGTCAGAATGCGAGGGATAATCCGGCAAGACACGTTTTGCCTCCTGTGGATATTCTGTTTCAGGAATCAATACACTATATCCCCTGAGACGAATTGTGTCGGCCCGGATAAGCCAGCGCATACTACGCAGGCTGACCTTGGACTATACATAACGCAGAGTCCATCATGTTGGGTTTCTCGTCTGGCAGGGGCATGCTACATAGACAAGAGGAACGCCTTGAGCGTGAACGTCTGAAACACGTGTTTTTGCGAGCATGTTATCGCCTCATGGCATGCTAGAGCCTTTAGACAGTCGCATGGATATAGCACGGGAACCCCTGGGCAGTAACAATGTCTTCGTGTAGCAACCTTGTGGCATTTCTACAGTATTAACACTTAATTGACAGCCGTACTGGTGCTGTAACGTAACCAAGTGTACAGCCATAGTAAGGCTGCCTCGCAGTAAGGTCGTTGCACCCTTCCCACATCTCAAAATCGCAAGGATATGCAGAAAAAGTCAGCATGTCGAGAACTAGGTCTGCGACGTTGCCTGTTACGTTTATCCTGCTACTTGGAGATTTCGTAAGAAAGTCTTACGGCAGCCCTACGTAACCATGCGATGTTGCCAAACATTTTACGCAGACAGGTTTACGATTGCTACGATGGTGATGTGAAATAGCAACGTCGGCTTAGGTCCTGTTAGTTACTTTTTTTATTCTGTCCAATATTTGGGCACATTGTATTTCATTAACGGCTATACGATGGTTGGGGTTTCTATATAGAAGAGTGTCCTGGTATTTGTTCAATCCTTACTTAATAATCCCTTATTACAATGGGTGAATACGCCTTCATCGAGTGGTTAGCGTCGGGGATTTGAGACCGGACGTCCTGGGTTCGCTCCCCATTCACGAAACGACGATCATGATGGAGGGCTCTTTGGCAAGGCATATGTCCTCGCCAAGTACTGGTATATTAACCCTGGGATCTTAAGTAAGTGAACAGCCGCCGTGATTTCGAAATCAAAATGAAAAGATAAATCACTTCGAGTTAACGGTGCGCTCGATCCATCGCATATTTTTCTTTATTAACAGCTCTGTAATTAATTCGTATTTAAATGATTATATTAAACAGCAAGCTTGTGCTAAGATCACATTCATAAAACAGTACAGCAACGGTTTTGTTTGCTCACCAGAAATTCATTGTATTTGTAACTAAGACGAATCCTCTCGTTGGTCGGCAAAAATATAAGAAGATGAAATATAGGATGATGTCTTAAACTTCTCCCGGAAACCAGTTGTTTATAAATCCATACATTAAATACACAATGAGAATAAAATGTTTGAATCAGGTTGCTTTAATGCATCGGCGGTTGAAAAATTATAATCTACAGTTCTTACAAAATCATCATATACATTATTCAATGGACGGGCTCATATGAGAAATGGATTGGATTATGTCATGCCTGACTGACACATTCATACCATATGATTGATTGTTCTTTGAATGAATTGTGTTCTATTCATAATGGTCCATAAGTAACAGAGACAGAGCTATTGAAGGGTAAACAGGTCATTCCCCCTACCTACACTATATCACTTTAAATCCGAATAAAACCTAAAATAAAAAAAGTATGTTTGCAACTCAAAAGAATCATCTCAATAAGGAATATAAACAGAGCCGTCTAAGAAACAACACTATATTATTCGCGATACATCATCATTTGAGCTTTCCCGCGATATAACTAACATTGTGGACGCTGCGTAAAGTATCGACTCAGATCAGTCTAAGTATGCCTCGCAGGCTTACTCGGACAGACAGTTTCGCCTCCTGTAGATTTCCTGTTTCAGGAATCATTACTCTTTACCTCTACTCACCTGAGACGGAATATGTCGGCCCGGATCAGTCTGCGCGGACTATGCAGGCTGATCTGGATCTATACATAACGCAGAGGCCATAATGTTGGTTTTCTCGCTGGACGGCTTATTTGTACCTTTTCTCTATTATGTTGTGTTATGGTTACGGACAATAAATCATGATTTGCAATACAAACTCACGATATGAGTTATATGTTTTGTTTTGTTATTGGTTCAATGGGTTTACTGTTGTCTTTGGTTCAATCGGTATACTGTTGTGTTTACATCAACACTTGGTAGTAATGGCTGCCCTCCTTGGCGCTCAGGGTTGGTGGGTCAGCATTAGGACTGATTGGCTGGTAGCAGGATAAAAGGACAAGAGGTACTAGTGAGACTTCCAGTAAACGCCCTGAAACATTGTTGAATATGGCACACATCCCCAAACAAACTGGGTTACCATAATAAAACGTTCGAAAACAACCAATCGTTTTTCCCGATAAGCATTGTTGTTTTTTGTTTGCATACTCAGGATGTCCATAACATGAATACAAAGCAAGCCAGCATTGGAATTCTTTTCATACAAATGTAGGAAACACAAACTTACATCTCCACACTACATGTATGTGATACATGTATACATGTACACTATTTGTCATAGGCTTAATGAATTATTTATTGAACAGTTCAGATTCAGGTCAGAGTAACCTCGTTCTATAATGTTCACAAGGTCATACCAATATATTTAAAAATGGTAGTAATGACTGCTGTCCTTGACGCTCAATGTCGTTGGGTCAGCATTACGACTAACTTGCTGGTGACAGGATAAATGGACCAGTAATACTGCTATATTACAAATGAATCGCCGTGATATAACTAAAAAATAGTTGCCAGTGGCATACAACAACAAACAATATATCAATCACCTACTATTGTCGCAAATGAGCTTCGATTAGATTGACCTCTAGGTTCAATAGTGTATTCACCCACCGTGCACCAAGGACTCAGTTGCTACTTTTTGAAGCGAAAGTTGATAGTCATTGGTTATATAGGGATGCGAAGAACATTCGTTTACTATACAACACTGCGATTTTGTCGCAATTAGAATGTGAATCAGTTATTTGACTCATTCTGCATTAACCGTTCTGCTGACAAAGGCAATTAAAGGCTTTTACAAACAATACGGACTAAGGTAACAAGCTGTCACTCGTGAGCTCTGCATTCTTTGCCACTTAGACATAGAAATGTACCAAATTTCCTGTTGGACGAACACTGAAGAGGTCCAATTGTCAACATGGTAGAGTCGACGTTTTTTAAATTGGCAGTGAAAGGGCTACAAAAAACCACTAACACACGTTTAAAGTATGTGTGTGTCTTTACAACGAGAAATGTGCTGCTTGGTACAGCGGAAATGTATTTCAAGTACGCAAACATGTGAATTCATTATGAAAACGAATAACAACAAATTCTTTTCACATATTACGGTGCCTTGTTTATGTAATGTGCATCAATTTAATTCAGGAAATGTATTGTTGATTGTTTTTTTTATCTCTGATATTTTTGACAATGTAAATTAAGACCAAGAACCACTAAACAATTTCACTGATGCTATTGCTATTTTTCATTTCCAAAGGTAGCATCTTGTCGTCTTTTAAACCCGCTTATTGAATTAAATTTGTTTGTGTTATGGACGTTAATTATTTGATAACTGTAGATAAATGATAGTATATTCCTGACGCAATATAATTTTATAAGATCAAGACAAGAAATAGTTACTTACCATACTTCTATCGATTACTTAGTTTAAACTTAGTTATTTTACATCGATTGCGAAACGAGCTATTAACTTATATTAATAACGCTCTATGTATGCTTCCTGGCGACAAAACCAGTACTCGCGCCGTGTGTCTGGAAACATTCCAAAGGCAGAACGGGTTCATCACGGGACTCGAATCCGGGACCTTTAGTGCAATAACTCTATCATTGTACCATTGTCTTCTAACAGTTTACTTTACAACATCAATTCTCCTGGTACATGAACCAAGTTCCCTGTGCAATATTACACGGTGAATGTTGTTTACAATATATTACAGTGAGGAGACACGACTATAAAATAATAATACATGGTATGATGGTGTGATTGGGTTTCATGCAAATACTCGGCCATTACCGTGATTGAATGGGGCTACTTAAAGCAATTGGACCCCGTCACTTAAACACCGACTTTTGGAACACAGCGACCAGCGAATATCCCTGTCTGCCTGTGATTACAAGCAGTCTGATCAGGATATATACTGTTCGCCAAGACATCGAAGAACCTGTGTAGAACAGATGCGCACAAAACCGTCTTTACAGTTCAGTGTGCAATTTATTTAATATACCATTGAATTCGACACCGAATGTGGTGTTTGTGTTAAGCTGAGCATTTGATTTAGTTCAGGATAGCATTTGCGGCCGTTAACAAAAATAACTCTAGTTTCTAATTTGCATATGATTACCATATTCTGAGACATCAATGTAAATTGTATAGTTACGGTTTATATGGTTATATGTGCCGTCCCGCGAGAAAAGCAACATTGTTGAATCTGCGCAAAGTATCGACTCGGATCAGCCTAACCATGCCGCGCAGGCTAACACGGACAGACAGTTTTCACCTCCCGTGGATTTTCTATTTCAGGAATCATTACTCTATACATCTATATGTTGAAGGTCATATGCTATATAAGATTGTGTTTGTATACTCAAATACATCTTAATACTGTTAGTATTACTATTATTATTTTTTTATTATCAACGTTGAAAGGGATTCGTGATACGAGTCACTCCACATAAACCAATGCATTTTGTACTACCTGTTTTGGTTTCAAAAGTTTAGTAGATCAAACACTTGTATACATCTATATTTCCCAGTGAGTAATAATTGTATGATGTTAAGTTAAGTATTGGATGAAATAGGAATGCTATCCGGTCTTGGTTAACAGAACACAACAGAACAGAACATAAGTTTATTGATTTGATCTAAAATACAGATCATCATCGTTAAAGATGGTCATACATTGACGATTCTATTACATGTATGGCAATACATATTTTTTGTGAGCCTGGTATGGCAATTTTTGGTTGCATAGGCTCTTCGAAATGGGATCAGAAAAATAATTTGTTTTATTTCAAATTATTTGTTTTATTGGGATTTTACGCCTTTTTCAAGAATAGTTCACTTATCCATGATCACTGGGTTAACGCACCAGGACTAGGCTAAGTGAAGTACCTTGCCAAAGGGCATTCCACCTGTACTGGGTACTAAACCCGAGACGCCTGGTAACAGATCTCCAACGCTTACCACTCAGCTATGGCGGATTTCCTCAGAATAAGAAAGCACTAACTACGCCTGTAGTATACATACTTTCCAGTTCTTATCTTTAGAAGTTCTAACTCGTTCTGTTCTACACGCTGAACTCTGGTTAGTCTATCCGCATGCAGAGCGTCCCCCTGGATACAATATTTCTTTCGCCAACACAATCGCCACATTTTAAACAAAGAACCAAATAAAACCCACAGTAACATCAAATACATTGTTTCTTCTTTAATTTAATAGCACATTTTTTAAGTAGTATACTAAAGTAACTATCATAATCTGTTTCGCTTTGCAGCAAAGTAATTTCAATCATTAAGACTGTATATCTAGAGTTGAAAATGTGTGTATTTTGTGTTTTTGATACACATTTAAGATTGCATAGACTTTGATAAAGGATCATTACTGAGCCAATCATGCTCGTTTATCACTGTGCGTTGGTGCAATAAGACACTCAATCGCCAGGCGAGGCTCATATACCTTTTGCTGTGATTTTAGAATTAACACCATGCCTCAGAATTATTAGGTAGGCTAACATATATGCTTTATAGGAGTCTTCAGCTAAGGGGTTATGGAATGAATGGCAACTATTATCAACGTGCTTACATGTAAAATCAAATTTCGTTAATAACCCCCACTAAACCGTTCCGACATACAGAATACTTTTAAAAACAGTGTGGCAACAGGAGAAATTGCTCATGACGATATGTTCAATTTTAATTAATAATTGCTTTTTCGATTTTAGAGTATCCATACATTTGACTAAATGTTTTAAAAAGCGTATGCTGTAAGCTTGGTATAAGATGGAAAGAGTACCGGAGGCGAACAGTGTTTGGGGTAGCCTGTGTGGCATGTCTAGGCTGATCCGGGTCGATACTTTACGCAGAGTCCACAATGTTGGTTTTCTCGGCCGGCTAACTTTGACTTGGTTCTCGCTGGTCGCCAAGTCCCGAATATCGGTATTCAAGCTTCTCGGCCCATATAGTCATCCACATTCTCTGGTGACTTTAAAGATGTTCTATATTAGAGTTGATTCTTTGAAAATATATGCTTGGCATGTAATGCCGGTGTAACGTTAGATTGTGTATGTCTGTGAGAGTATGTACGTATTGAACAAATGCGAATGCCCACCGGAAGTACAACACAGCGAGCATGAAAGTCGTGAAATTTCTCTTATCGCGCATTTCATCAATCTTACGGTTTCTTCGGCAACTTCATACCAGCCCGTCAATTGAAAAATGTGCAAGGTGGCTTTTGTAAGCAATGCTGATAGAGAACAGCCTATGAATCCGTCCGTTAGGTCTGATCAAGATATACACTGTGCCTTTGTCAACTTGTGTGGATTCTGAAAATATCACGCAAATGTACTCATTGAACTCACCTCGCTGTTAAGAAATGCCAACTTGTACATTTTCTTATGCATTGGATCAACTGTTATCTCTGTTGATACGATTGACAATTAGCACGGTAAAAGACAGGATAGCAAATGCCATGTATCTTGGCTTCCGAGAAATACTTACGCTGCTTATATTTGCCACTGGCACCACGCTTAAACTGAAGTCTGTTTATTGAATATTATTTGCCATTTAGTTATGAAATTGCATATTGGATTTTTCCTTGTAGAAAAATGATGTTCTCGCAAAACTGATTACAAATTGGTAACGCAGTCTTAAATTGTTTTTAAAATGCTCCCATTTCGAACTGGTATATTTTCATCAGATCAATCATTACACAATTATGGCGCCTCTCTCTGTCCTTGTGTGCAGACAACATTCTGAAAGAAAATTATAAAAACAAAAATACTGTTTAAAAGAGTATGATTAATGTGTCAATAATAGTGCGTGTATTTTATGTTATTTTTATGTTTGAATTGTAAGGTTTGTTTCACAAAGACATCTTGTTAGTCTAATGTTGAATGTTGTTGCTTCTGATTTGTCTGATGTTTTATACACACATGTTTAGGAAATAATAAAATGGCTTGTATGAAATACGTATATTAAAACGAGATTTATATCAAATTCCCTTTAAACACAAGATCATTTTATCACGAAAGGTAACTCTGTAACGACTAGGGCTATCAATCAAGGATCGTGTGTGGAATCCCCGGCTTGGTAATTCATTCTTACCGGTGATTGTCAAACTTCGTTATGATTGGCGTCATTTGTATCTTACGTTTGAGCCGTCCCGCGAGACTGATCCGGGCCAACACATTCCGTCTCAGGTGGATAGAGGTTTAGAGTAATGATTCCTGAATAAAATCCACAGGAGGTGAAACGTGTCTGTCCTGGTAAGCCTGCGCGGCTGATTCGAGTCGATACTTTACGCAGAGTAAAGAAGTTTAAACATTCCGACATAGAGAGTTATTGTGAAAAAATTAACAGTTGCTCATAATATCATTTTCTTCTGTCTAAATGATAAAAAAAGATGTCATTGAACAGAAGTAATGTCTAGCCATTCTAAACTTTGAGTCGTTTGTTGCAGATTTTTGTATATTGCAACAGGTTGAAATGGCTATAATAAATGAGCCCGTATATTGAAAAAGTAAATAAGCCGTTCCACACTGTGTACTCTGCGTAAATAATCGACCCGTAACAACCTAAGCATGCCGTGCAGACTAACCAGGACAGACAGTGTTCGCTTCCTAGTGATTTTCTGTTTCAGGCAATACAAAGATTAGAGTGTAGTTACGGAGGAAATCGTGGTGCATGGTTTCGCTAGCCAATTTTCCCGGGTATTATATATTTTACGAGTAGCCTGGGTACCGAGGAGGGTATTATATATATTACGAGTAGCCTGGGTACCGAGGAGGATATTATATATTTTACGAGTAGCCTGGGTACCGAGGAGGGTATTATATATTTTACAAGTAGCCTGGGTACCGAGGAGGGTATTATATATTTTACGAGTAGCCTGGGTACCGAGGAGGGTATTATTTATTTTACGATTAGCTTGGGTACCGAGGAGGGTATTATATATTTTACGAGTAGCCTGGGTACCGAGGAGGGTATTATACATTTTACGAGTAGCCTGGGTACCGAGGAGGGTATTATATAGTTTACGAGTAGCTTGGGTACCGAGGAGGGTATTATATATTTTACGAGTAGCCTGGGTACCGAGGAGGGTATTATATATTTTACGAGTAGCTTGGGTACCGAGGAGGGTATTATATATTTTACGAGTAGCCTGTGTACCGAGGAGGGTATTATATATTTTACGAGTAGCCTTGGTATTATATGTACCTTGCATTAACTCTTTCATCCCCGAATTGCCTGAAGTAGACACGCCCAAGTTTAAACATCGGCGATTCCATTTGTAACACAATGAGGCTATGAGGTTAAAGATATATACGTGATACACGTGATGTAAATAGATTCAGTTATACCCGTTCCTATATACGGGTATCACGTGTGTATACGGCGCAAGCCCTATAGTATATAATGCAAGATTTAGACACGCCCGGAGGGTAGAAGAGATTAGAGACAGTCAGAGAGTCGAAGAGAGAGAGATAGGCTCGGAGGCTGGAGAGTGTCGCGAGACTCTCTCTCTGGGGTTTACACTATGAATTAGATATTATAACTTATCTATATAAAACAAGGAATGTACCACTATACGATCATCTTATTTATTAACCTGCGTTTTCCCCATGGACATTATGCTGCTGCGACCAGAGAGCTACATAAGTTATTTGCTGCCCTGCCTAAGAGTGTTACATATTATATTTAGAGCCGCGACCAGAGTGCTACACATTGTTCATATCATGTTGGACTATGTTGATAACCAAACGATAAACAATGCAGCTCTCGGGTTAGACAGCTCGGTACGAGCGGATTCATCTGCATCTGTATTGTGTTCAAATACTTCAACTTTGCCATTGGCTTTAAAATAGTTAACGTGTCTCATAATTTACAATTATAATAAATTATTACAAATGTATTTTTCAGATTAGCTTCTTTTCCACCAGTCCAGTATTAAGTAGTAGAGACAGGTACCCGTATTTTCTACGAACAATTCCGTCGGACGTCAATCAAGCTCAGGCGATGGTGGAGATAGTCCGGGCGTTTAACTGGACCTACGTGTCGGTAATCTACGAGGAGTCGAGTTATGGAATACAGGTAATAGGCAGTACGAGGTGTTTTAAAACCCTAACCAACATACAACAATTCTATTTAAAGTATTGAAAAAAATAATAAGTGAAGAACATTGTGGCAAATGGTGAAATCGCTCATTATGACCAATTCCTCTGGTTGGTGTTTTACGCCGCTTTCAATATTTGTTCTAGTTATATCATGGCGTTTCCTTTGTAGGTTACCATTATTGCTGGTCCATTTATTCTGACACCAGCCAGTGAAACGTAATGCTTACCACACACTCCTTAGCGCCAAGGACGACAGCCATTTCTTTCCATTTTGCTTCAGAGGCGTCAGGAAGCGTCTGTATGTGGGAAAGGGTTAAGATCATTAATGAAAATATTGTTATGCAAGCAACCGTTATCATCATACGTTATTAGTACAACCGTTATCATCATACGTTATTAGTAATACGTGTTTTATATTAATTGAACATGCTCGAATAGTTACGTCGAGCGGTTACATGTATAACCGGCTTTAGGGGGACGGCCTATGTGTTGAAGAGATAGAGCGTCCGCCTCGGTTGCCGGAGGTCCCGACGTTCTATCCCGGATATACCATATACTTTGACAATGGTAGAAATGACTCTACCCTTTGGCGCACTTGGTTTCGGGAGTATCATAACGACTGACTGGCTGGTGTCAGGATAAAAGCACCAGTAGTACTGTAACTAACATAAGACACGCCGTCATCTAACTGAAATAATTTGTTGAAAGCGGTGTTAAATACTAAACAATTAAACAATTAATCAATATAGTAAACTGTCTTCGTGAAATATATGTATTACTGCTACCTATTTCCAAATTATGAATTTATATACCCACTGGCAGTTAATTTCACAAACAATAAAAAATAAAAGATGTAAAGACACACTTCTATATCGAAGATGTTTAGTCTTTTCTGTTACCCCCTAATATCTTCTAATTGAAACGTTTAATTCTTTGAACAATCCGCAGAGGCTTTAAGCAAACTTTTATGTTTGACCTTCTTGACGTTTCATGTCGTCACCCTTTTTTACCACTCGATGCAGAACAGTGACATTCAAATTGATAAGACAATTTGATTTTGCTTTTTGTTAATTTCAGAGTTCCAAACACAATATGAAATTCATGTTATTGACATTGAACTTTATCTTTCTTTTTAACACTACCTGTTTATGAATAATGCTTGTTATAAGAAATAACATGTTTCTCCAAATATTTCCATGTTACGAAGGGTGATCCAAAGGGAATAGGACTTTTGCTGTAAGTGCTATACTTGCTACACAAATGAAACATATAGATAATTAACCTGATTCCATCAACATATAGATAATTAACCTGATTCCATCAACATTATATACTTGTCGTACACACATGGCACATATTAGAATAATTGGTTGACAATTAAATTATGTGATATTATGGATAGTTTAAGTAATGTTAGAGTGGGCCACAGTAGTAACGCCATGTTTATGTTTTCGTTCTAAACTTGGGAATAAATATATAGTTATATTTATACAATTATACACACATATGAAGAAAGTCATATACTGTTGTATTACTCCTCGTACCTACAGGGCCAATATTGATACCAATAGTCAAGATTCAAGATTCCAATATTATATTCAAATATTTAGGCCACCGGCCCATAATATAAACAGTACATATATAGTTTGGTCTCCACACGATACAGTTATTTGTCTTCACTTCTAGTTATTGTGTAACAAAATATACGTTAAATTTAACTAGTGTAGATACTGAACAAAGTTAATCGATGTTAGAAATTAAGGAAAAGTGTGTTACAATAACAATCTTCAAGGGTTTGTCTGAACAATGGAACAAGTGATGTATCAAGCATCCATAATGAATATAAACGGGGTAATTAAATTCCATCAATATTTTTACAACTGAACTGTTCTCCACAATTGCAAAACTATTGTTATGTTGTTGATATTGTAACACAAATGTCGTGAATAATGCATTAAATTCATATAAGCCGCCTCACGAGAAAACCAACAATATGGACTCTGCGTAATGCATCGATCCAGCGCAACCATAATCCGGGCCGACACATTCCGTCTTATCAGGTCGATATAGGTATAGAATAATGATTCTCGAAACAGAAAATCCAAAGGAAGCGAAAGGTGTCTGTCCGGGTTAGTCTGCGCGACATGCTTAGGCTGATCCGGGTCGATACTTTACGCAGAGTTTAATATGTTGGTTTTCTCGTGGAACGGCTCAAATATATGAAGCGCTTCTGTTTAAGATCTTAATACATTCAGGTGAGCCTTTCATCCGCACAGTCTCACCAAAGTCTTTATCGTCTGTCACAAATACATAACTTCATGATTTCTTAAGAAAACTGGATGTGTGGCCCCACTAGCGTTATGCAAATATAACTTAAATTCTGGTTAGATGGAATGTCAGATAGATCACAACACGCTACACTGTTTTCAGAAACCGTCTGCTGCAGAGGCGTCAGAAAGCGGATATATAAGGGAAAGGGTAATATAGACATCCAAAACATTTCAACGTGTTTCCCTGAACATCTTAAACTCCCCTCACCATTCATGTTGACTGCACATCAAATGTTCATAATTTCAGGGGTTTAATGAACTAGAAAAACTGCTCCGTTTACATGGTATTTGTATCGCAAATACAGAGCAACTAATAAAGGACTCGGGCGTCCCTAGCCAAGACTACTACCTATATATTGTAGACAGATTGAAGACTACACAGAACGCAAGAGGTATGTTAACTACAAGTTGATACTTGTTTCAGAAAAACAACAACCTGATCGTATGTGTTACATGTTCATGTATAGCTTACATGAGCCAGTAAAGGAGAAAATGTAACAAGTTGACACGACTGAACTGAAATGTCAGATATGAGCCATCCGCGAAAAAACACACAGTATGGCCTCTGCGTAATGTAACCGCGCAGACTGATCTGGGCCGACACATTCCGTCTCAGGGGGGTAGAGGTATAGAATAATAAGTCCTGAAACAGAAAATCCACAGGAGGCGAAAAGTATCTATCCGGGTAAGCCTGCGCGGCATGCTTATGCTGATCCTGGTCGACAATATTGGTTTTCTCGCGAAACGGCTCAATTATGTCAAATTGTATCTTTTAACATATATACAGGTTCAAAAGGTTCTACGCATTTATGCTATCTAGTTTACATGTACACGATGAATGAATAACTGTTTATAACTTACTATAATGAGAATAGATAATCATTTGTAAATTATATTATATAACTTGCC
>JAUELF010028167.1:0-17462 GCA_031471495.1 Clinocardium nuttallii
AGGTCACTAGGTCAAATTTAAGGAAAATCTTGTTAACACTCTGGAAGCTATATTTTTTTATTGAGCATGTTGAAACTATGTCAGAATGTTTCTCTAAGTGATATCTATGTCAAGTTTAAAACTGGGTCATGTCGGGCCAAAAACTAGGTCACAAGGTCAAATTTAAGGAAAATCTTGTTAACACCCTGTAAGCTATATTTTTGGATTGATCATGTTGAAACTATGTCAGAATGTTTCTCTACGTGATATCTAGGTCAAGCTAAGAAAAATATTGTTAACACTCTGGAAGCTATATTTTTGGATGGAGCATGTTGAAACTTTGTCACAAAGTTTGCTTAAGTAATATCTATGCCAAGTTTGAAACTGGGTCATGTCCTGTTAAAAACTAGGTCATCAGATCAAATCTAAGGAAATTCTTCTTAACACTCTGGAAGCTTTATTTTGGGAATGAGCATGTTGACACTTTGTTAGAATGTTTGTCTTAGTGATATCTGGGCCAAGTTTGAAACTGGGTCATGTCCGGTTAAAAACTAGGTCACAAGGTCAAATTTAAGGATAATCTTGTTTACACTCTGGAAGTCACATTTTTGGCTTGAGCATGTTGAAACTGTGTTAGAATGATTGTTTTAGTGATATCTAGGCAATGTTTAAAACTGGGTCATGTCTGGTCAAAATCTAGGTCACTAAGTCAAATTAAAGGGATATTTTGTTGACATTTAGGTGAGCGATCCAGGGCCATCACGGTCCTTTTGGTTTCCCCAACGGATCGGAATTATTTGAACATTCTTGCTAGAGGGTTCACATCGGGCCAGTATTTTTGAACATTAAGATTTTACAGTTTTCACAATGCACATATTATTAAAACAACCTCCGCCCCTAGCGGCCATGCTTTTCAACGAAACGATCTTGGTAGCGGGTACCCCAAGAAACATTTTTGCGAAAAGAAATTCCAATCGGGCAAGCACTTTTCTACAAGAAGATTTTTTAAAGTTTTGGAAATGTTCCCCTTTTCTGATTCCGCTGTAACGAAAATTCTACCTGGAATTAAATGTTTAGAACAACTTTAAAAGAGGACCACCTTAGGAACAGTCCTGTGAAGTTATTTTAAAATCAGTCCATTGGTTTAGTAGAAGTTGACATAGTTAACAGACGGACGTTCAGAGGACGACGACGACGGACGACGAACGGTAAGTGATCACAAAAGCTTGCTTCGCACTTCGTGCTTAGGTGAGCTAAAAAGTAAATCACCCTCTAAACACTATAATAGCTAATTTACATTTAAATGGTTTCATACATCTAGCTTACAAATATATTTAAATCAAATATAAACAGTACCATACCGTGTAAATTCATAATTATTCTTGCTTAGTCCGTCACACTGTTTTAAAAATGTATGTTAAGAAAACATGAATAACTCTAAATATACTAGAAATATCGAATTTACCTTACTAGTTTTGAAGTAAGCAATAATCTGTATTCTGTTTTAATATCTTAATTGTGTGGCGAAAGTGGAGCGGTACGAACAAACTTCATTGTGTAGGCCGCTTGATCCTGTAAAGAAATAACCCCTTTTTGTTAATGATCAAAGCGACACCTGAAATCGTTTTTAATGTAGATTCACTAGTTGTTTATATGCAGTACATTTTTAAAATAACCATATCTCCATACAGGATTATGTAGAGTAAATGCATCAAGTCAATTATTACTGATAACTTAGTGAACCAGCATTTGTTTTTCGTTAGAAATCAATTACGAGGAGTTCTCACAGATGCTTGGTCTCCTTTACGTAAGCGTCGGACAAAACGGACTTTTTTGCGCCTTTTATTCACGGTGTACCACCCAATGCCGGTATCAAGCCTCGGTTAGTATAAATATCGCGAATGTATACGGAATGACTTACTTAATGCCGAGTGCGAGGGTAAACAACGTCAATTAACGAACGAACGGATCTACGTATCTCCTGTTCGTTCAGGAGTCAACTCACTTTAAACAGCGGGTTATTGTTTCCGTTAAATCGAGGTGGTTTGTTTTGTAAATTGCTATTGCACTCTCTAACTGCTATTTGGTAAGCAATGACATTTCAATTTTTGTCATTTTTTATAAGAAAAACCTTTAACATAGGTTTAAAATTAAAAAAATGAAAGTTTAAGTACGGTATTGAACTGATCTTTGCATTGCAATTTTGTAGATTGTGTAATGGTGTGTTTTTTGCTTTTCATGATCTATAATAAATTATGTCATTAATCATTAATATTTTCTCACTAAAGGGAGGTAATTCATAAACATGTAAAAAAAACCTCTCCACACTGCGACTCCGACTTTGTTTTTAAGTCACTGTTTCACCTGGTTTTTGTAATAATTTAACCATAAACATAATATATGAAGTTGTTTATCCTCTACCCTTTTTCGGTTAAATGTGTGCATGAAACGCTTTTATTTCACAGACAAACTGCACCCGCCGATTCTAATTCTCATTAGCCATCACGTCTTCATATCAAAATGCGCATGCGCGAAAATTAAAAATCTCTATGCACTCGCATTCTAGCGTAGAAACAATTCATATTTTAGATAAACATTAATAAACATTATGAAATGAATTCTTCAGAAATCAAGACTCTTTCAACATAAAATTTACATTCAAAAAGATGAAATTACTATTCAAAAGATAATTCGACATGATTTTTTATCTTAATATTGACGTATATAACAGTCTACTGCAGGGTTGTTGGTGCGAGGCTAGAAGAGACCACCTTTGTCTTCGTAAATGAGACAAAACACTTAAATGCGAGTAAAATAAAAAAAAATGCAACTATTTAAAAGATCGGAATATTTATTCCATTTTAGATGTGTCATTTTTTAGTGTTTGTAAACAACCACAATTGTAACATCTAGATTTGTTTCTTTCTAATAATAAGTCATCCTTCCATGTCATTTCTGCTATTAAAAAAATAGAAGTTCCGTGCTACTACGCGGCGACTAATAAATTGAGCAGTAGAAAAGCAAGGTCAGTTTGTGTTTACATAATGAAGTAATATAAGAGGGGGGAAATGTCCGTCCGATGTGGGGCTCGAATCCACGACCCCACACCATTCGATTGGTACTCTAACCAACTAAGCCAACCAGGCAATCATGTCTCGTCACCACATCCAGACACTACAATAGGTGATCTAGATAACCTATGTATTAATCTATAAATGTGTAAAACTACCGAAAAGTAATCAGTAGCTTTTTGCTAAGTACATAATTTGTTTTTGTTTAACCAAGTTGAGCCTGTTGCAGAGATGTTAGTTACTGTAAGAATCTCTCTATACGTCCATATAGTGTAATAATAATGACAAGGTGTGCAACGGTGTTTTACCCCCTTGCTCGATTCGAGCAATAATTTACGCATAAAAACATCTTAACCGATCCGTTCTCAGGTAGAGACAGGCTTATAATTGATTGTTCTCCTAATCTACCACATCCAAATTTGCCAACCGACCAAAACGCCGGCGTTTTTAAGCTAATTTTTTATTATTTTCGGAAATTTGCTGACGTCACAATTTGCGACATCCCGCAGCGACAGAATAATAAAATTACGACAAGAATCATGGTCTAAAAAATATGTTGTATACTTCTTTCGAAAACGTACAAATAAATAACTTATTTTTGATGAATAATATTATATTTGGAAGAAAAATGATTAGACACAACCCCTACACACATTGCTCAGGTACAATAATCTAAACAAGCGCGTCATTTCGCGTTAAATATTTGCTGCGGAACGTGATTATTGTGACGTCAGCACATGGCGGTCGGGAACGAAGCAAATTTCCGAAATTAATGAACATTTAGCTTAAAAACGCCGGCGTTTAATAAATGACGAGCCTGTCTCTACCTGAGAACCGGTCGGTTAAGACGTTTATCTGCGTAAATTATTGCCCGAATTGAGCAAGGGGTTAAACACCGTTGCACACCTTGTCATTATTATTACATTATATAGACGTATATAGGGGCTATTCATAGTAACACGTGCGGGATTCCCCAAATCATCTTACGACCATTTTATCATAGCGTATAAACACTATAGAGATATTGTTTGAACAATTTAACGAGGTAATTTGTATTTTTCGCATTTTTTGCTGTAATAGAAATTCGGACGCCTGTGATCTGTTGTTGGTTTAGTTCATAAAACTGCGTTCGAAATGTTGTGACCATTAACACTTGGCATGTTTGTGTCTGAGATTGGTCAATGTACATTAGCATCATTCTTTACAAACCTTCGGTAATAACCTATAAAACCTAAAAATGACCCGACATCCTTAACATTTTTCGGAGTTATAATACAATTTTGAAATTAAAATAACATATTTTATAAAATACTAGTTTAGATGCTGAGAGTATAATTAAAAAATAAAAATAAAAATAAAATGTATATTATACAAATCTTGTCATATCTGTACATCAGTTATTCGTATTCGACATATATTGGTTTCTCAGCTAAAATTTATAAAAAATAATATGCCTTCAACTTACTCTTTCGACTTATTTAACATTTTACTGTTAAAAAAGCCAATATGTATATTTTCCCTTGCTGGGTTCTTATTAACAAGATCATGAATATTGGACGCGCTTTATATAATTGGACATATCATATGAGTTACACTAACGTAAAGGTCGTTTTTCCAACATACAGTGAATCTGCAGGAGACGGAGAACTTGAGGAACATCTTTGTACAAACATCTTGGAGAATAAACGAAAGTAATATTATCGAAAAGAATTAAATACATTGCTCATTATAATCAATTTCGTCTCTTGCCAAAATGTTTTTAAAAGTCGTTTGCTGCAGATGCGTTAAAATGCGTCTGCAAGTGGTAAAGATACATTTACCTTATTATCACCCGACAAGTCTCCGTTAAAGACAGAACATGTTTGGACAATGTAATATACAAAGGATATTTTGATTAATTCCGGTTAAACGCCTTTTTCAAGAATGACATGGCGGCCAGTGTACCTACTAGTGTTTGTCCTGCCTTTCTCCAACCAGTTCTCAACAAGCAACTGGTTGTTAACCCATGTTGGAATGCGAACTAGGCTAACAGAGACTTTCGTCCAACGAAGGAAAGATTGTTGGTCAAGCTGGAGTTAAGTTTACAAATTGATTGATTGGGCTTTACGCCGTTTTCAACAATTTGTCAGTTATATTACGGCGGCCAGTTCACCTACTCGTACATTTCCTAGTTTTCTCACACCAGTAATCCACACAACATACTTTCCAAGCAACTGTCCACATTGACTTAGATATTACGAAAAAAACACCATAAATGTTTTTTTACGCTCATAGATAACAGGTGTGGGATTTTATTTGTTTCAATAACCCATGAAGCTTTCTGAAATGAAACTGAAACAAATCCATGGGTCCGCCATTTTGGATATGTATAAAAAGCAGACGTAAAACACAGATTGGATGTTTTTTCGTCTAGTTAATCTTTAAAAAAAAATAATCTAAATTGACGTTCATAAAAGAGGAATAAATCTAAATCGACGGTCATAAAAGTGCTGTTATTTTTGTGTGATCGAACTTTTGTACAAACAAGTAATAAAAAACCGACCGCAATTCGACGTCAGAACATACATTTCCGTAAACACTTTATTTGGCGTAACGTAAAATGGAGCTACGTCGTTTTCCGCAAAAAAAGATTGTTTGAACATTTAATACCTCAAAATCCTATGCATGAGCTATAGATTCACTCATAAAAAGTATAAGTATTTATCACATATTGTTGAAAAAGGACAACTTTCACATAATGAGCAATTATACCCATGTCGACAATCTTTTCCTAAGTCGTCTGCTGCAAAGGAGTCAGAAACCGTCTCTTTTAGGGAAAGGGTTCAGCAGAAATGTGACCCCTTACAGCATTTGTTCCAGTCATATTGACCAGATGGCACCAGAAAAGGGCTGTTACACATTTGCTTCTAATAAATATAGGTAATTGATTAAGGACCTTAACAAATTGGCCCTCATGTTTAAACCTTGTTCATTAAAAATGTTATTTATTGATTTTATGAAAGTCTTTACTTTTTTATTTTATGTTCGTAATAATAGACGACAACAAAACGAATTCCGAACATTTTGTGATCATGCAGAAAACATGAGATTAACATTATTTTTGTCTAGTTAATTACTTATAAAATCATTTTTTATTTCCAAAGTATGCTCTTTAATTTTTATTTACAATCATCTTACTGTTTTTTCGTAAATAGGTAGCACCTATAGATATATTATCCCCGATTTATGATTTCAACGTTTTTCTTTCACGCCGGCGAAAAACAGGCATTTAAAGAAGATAACAAACATAATATTGTTAATAATATTTGTTATTGCTTTTCTTAAAAATGTTTTAAGCTATATACTCCGCGATATTGCTTATGCGTATCGATTCTTTTTTATTATCTTCAAAATTGGAGGTTCAGTTATAAAGAGTTGTACACAGACTATTTACGTGGTAAAGGGAATGTACAATCAGGTTGCATGTGACCATATAAAAGGGTTTTCGAGACAAAGAACATTAAATAACTCTTTCAAAACAAACATAATATATCAAATTCCACCGTACCCTTCTTCATAATAGCCTTGACTATTGTTTATTTGTGACTTTATACTAATTTATTTATGCATACTGTAAAATAGAGGTTAAGTTATTTAATTACTTGTAAATGTAAGCACGTATACGAATAAAACTGAGTGCAATAATTTAAACAAAAAAAGAAAGCAATGAAATGCAAAGGGACACTGTACTAAAAACAGTGTTAACGCTGTGAACCCTTTCCCACATAATGATGCTTTCTGAAGCCTCTACAGCAGACTACTCGAGAAAACATTGTGGTAAAAGGAGATTTTGTTCAAAACAAGCAATTTATCCATTTACCAATATATTTTCAACCTTTTACAATAGCTGTTCTTTCATTTATAGAGATTCTTTTATAAGTTTTACTAAATATTCTCAAAGTTATCTGCTGCAGACTTGTTGCCTGTGGTGAAAAGTTAAACTAATTACGGTTATCGATTTGCATTGTTTTGATTAATATTTCATTAGAAAAATCAATTCCTGCTTTGCAGATCATTTCGTCTATCTATATATCTTAGCATTTACCCCTTGTATATCTACACATGCCGCATGTGATTTAAAATAACGCAAATCTGGTAGATGCGCATTATTATCTGGATATACATTGGACATTGATTACAACTATAACTTAAATTGTATTATTACTTGTATATTGTATTTTGTGCCAGAGGCCTCATGATTATTGAATTGGATAAACTAAACTAAACTAAAAAAGCAAACAAAGCAAACCACCACTCAAATGATATTTGTTTGTTTTCGATGAGATATCATGTGAACATTTGTGAACTACTCTGAAAATGTTTCCAGTGATTACAAATCTGGATTTCTTTCTGGGGACAAACGAATATAAGTTTGTTTTCAATGCCGAGTTATTAAGTGATATCAAAATGGTGTCTTATTAATTTTGCCGTGTCCTCAAATTTAAACTGACCGTAATTTGAGTAAAACATAAAGAGTATTTTGATCCGCTAAGCATGAAATAAAAAGGACTATCGTGACACGGATAATGTTCCCCTGATATCAAAGCTTGAATCTTAATAACATTTTATAATGGATATGTACTGCATGCTGTATGTATGCGGGATAACACTAGCAATAACTGTGACAGAATCTGTGAAGCTGGTTACTAAAATAACCAAAACACCCATAACAGCCGATGTGGAGGAAACTCTGACCAAGACATCATCGTTCGAAGAGGAGTTGCGATACTTCAGTGGCGTTTGCAAGCACGGACAAAACGACCTTACGCTATATGGCAAGAGTCTCGAACAATGTATGGACGAATGCCGCTCTCGTACGTTGTGTACGGCTATCAATGCGTATTTGAAAGTCGGCGTTTGTCGATTGAACTTTCAAACTGGACTGCCAGATTCGAACTGTCTAAATTATATACATTGGGAGCGTGCCACATGGACTAAGGTAAGTATGATTTGGAATATAATATTAAAACAAAATGGCCAAAATGTAATTATCTTTATGGGTATTTATAAATAGTAGCCTGTTTGTCAAGTGAGTTCTTCCGCAGACGAAGTAGTAATGGCCTGCAATGTGGAATTTTTATATTACATTTCTTTTGGTCAAAAACACTACTCTGTAAGTTCCACTAGTTCCGACGTACCACGCACGAATACATTCATTCGTAACTCAACGACCAATACACCTAGATCAGTTCGCACCACCGCGCAATATGGTAAGAATATTCACTGTTCGCCATCGAGTTGTACAAGTATTAAAAAAGAGTCTGGAATTATATCATAAAATCTCAAACACAAGTGTATTTCACTTGGTTCTATCTGTACTATTCGTTAATGGACTTTAGAACTCAGTGTGTTAATTTTGATCACAGAAGGAAGACAACTATTGTCTTATTACAAATCAAAGTACAAATTATTAAATTAAGTCATTAAATGATATATATGACATCCCTCTTTTTTCAGTATGAAAAATGTCAATGTCTTTGTTTAAGAAAATAATTGAAATGAACTATAACTGAACAAAATATCAATGTAACATCATACGTATAATTAGACATAAATTTAGTGTAAATTGAATCACATTCAGAGACTTGTAACTGTTCTGGTCTTTTTATACTTCTGCCTGATCTGGTAATAACTGTCGGTAGTTTGTATTTACTAGGCGATTGTATTTTGCCTTTTTCTTTCACTTGTTTTGATTGATTTTTCTGAACTTTTGAAAACATTTTCATTCTTACTTTGACTTTTAAAATCATTTTCATTCTCAGCCATGCTTTTGAATACATTGCCATACTAACTTTTGTTATTAATACACATTCTGTATCATGTGTCATCTGTGGATATATTTGATATAGAACCATTTGCTTATTGTGTTTAATCATTACACTTTCCCCTTGTTTCACTGAGAGTAATGGTTTTCCAGCTTTTTTTTTATCATAATAAAACCTTGGTTTCTCTTGACATGTTTTTAGTTGGGTCTTGATCATATCACCGTGTCCTTGTAATTTCAACAAAGCCGCTGTTGTAGGTAAGCTCGATTTAAGACGCCTGCCAATATGAAGCTGTGCTGGGGATAGCAATACTCCGTCCAAGGGTGAATTTCTGTAATCAAGTAAACCTTTGTTAGGATCTTAACTCTTTTTGATCAAGTGTTTTTTATTTGCCTGGCTGTAGTACGGGTTTCTTGTGGTACGAACAAAGTGAAATTATTCCGCGAACAATTTGTATTATCTTCTAGAAAACTGTGACCGATTATCCGTGACTAGTTCGTCAATGTAACCATATTTGGAGAACTGTTATGTGTTCATGTAAGCTATGGCATATCTTGTTTCGAAACCATCCAGCTTTTTCACTTCCGTCATTTTGAAAAGTAATCAACTGTTAGTAGGTAGTGTTTGCTTTTTAGCTTAAAAAAATCAACTCCCAGTTTTGTTGACGGAAATTCTGGTAGTTGACTTGTTATCATTGGTTCTTTCGGATTGCCTTTTATATAATTCACAGCACACATGTCACATTTCTCAACCATGTCCTGTATCTGGCCTACATCTATTCTCTCGCTCTGGATTTAACAGAGCATCTGTTGCCAATAACTTCTAATTAATTCTGGTACACTGAATTTTCTCACTGACAAACAACTGTCACATGTTAATTGTAACAGTTTTAACTGTTCATCCTTCATAGTTTCCTCCTGTTAGTTACTATACTTATTTTGATACATTGGTAAATGTGCTTTGAGATGGACCTCATGTTTATCTTTATCTTGTCATGTCTTTTCACAATAATCTTTTTCTGGAAAACGTGTGACTGATATATACATAGTTTTCCCTGGTTTGTGTTTGACTATGAATTCATACTTTTGAAGAGTCATTGTATTTTTAGCTCACCTGTCACGTAGTGACAAAGTGAGTTATTTTGATATCCCTTCGTCCGTCGTCTGTCAACAATTTATTGTGAACAAGATACAGTCTTCGTTTATTATCAGATGTTTACCAAACTTTTTCGGTAGCTCGATATCCATAAAAACTCGGTTCTTTTTGAAAACCAGATCCACCCACAAATGACTGGATTATCGTCCTTTAAAACGTGGCAAAATTGTTATAAGTGACTTTGTGAACACGATAAAGTCATCATCTATTTTCCGATGATGATTACTAAACTTATACAGTAGCTAGATAGTAGTTACGTATTTATGAGAGCTAAGTTCCTTTCGAAAACCAGCCAGCTCCATCCATGCATGACTGGATTATGGCCCTTTAAAATTGACTAAATTGTTTCATTTATTATCCGATGTTTACCAAACTTATTCCGTAGCTAGATATCAATGAGAGCTCGGTCCTTTTCGAAAACCAGCTAGATCGATTTATGCATGACGGGATTATGGCTCTTTAAAATTGGCAAAATTGTTATAATTGACCTTGTGAACTGTGAACAAGTTAAAGCAATCAGTTATTATCCGATGATAATCAAACTTATATAGTAGCTAGAAAGTAGTTACGTATTGATGAGAGCTCAGTTCCTTTCGAAAACCAGCCAGATCCATCCATGCATGACTGGATTATGGCACATTAAAATTGGCTAAATTATTTAATTTATTATCCGATGTTTACGAAACTTATCCAGTAGCTAGATATTCACGAGAGGTCGGTTCTATTCGAAAATCAGTCAGATCCGTCATGCATGACGGTTTTATGGCCCTTTAAAATGTCAAAATTGCTATAATAGACATTGTGAACACAATAGTTAAATATTGATGAAAGCTTGGTCCATTATGGAAACCAGCCAGATGTGCCCTTGCATGAATGGATTATTGCCCTTGAAATTGTCAACATGTGTATTATACAGCTTGTGAACACAATATAGCCTCTATTTACTGTCTGATTTTCGCCAAACTTAGACAGTAGTTAAATATGGATGAGAGCTGGGTTCCTTGTGAAAATCAGCCAGATCCATCAATGCATGACGGGATTATGGCACTTTAAAATTGTCAAAATTGCTAAACCAGCAAGATGTGCCCTTGCATTATTGAATTATGGCCCTTGAAATCGTCAAAATTGCTATTATACAGCTTGTGAACACAATAAAACCTCCATTTACTATCCGATCTTCATGAAACTTAGATGGTAGTTAAATATTGATGAGAGCTGGGTTCCTTTCGAAAACCAGATCCGCCGATGCATGTCATGATAATGGCCCTTGAAATAGTCAAAATTGCTATAATACAGCTTGTAATCACAATAGAGCCTCCATTTACTATCCGATCTTCACCAAACTATTGATGACAGCTTGGTTCCTTTCGAAAACCAGCCAGATCCATGCCAGTAGAGCATAGGCCCTCATGAGCTTCTTGGTCTTATATGTGCATTTTAAAATCTTTAAAAATCTTCTTGTCCAAATGTACCTGCTCGAAAGATAATTTGGTACACATATATCCTTTGGGTACTTCTACCAAGGTTGTTCAAATTAATCTGATCCATTGGAAATGGCCACCAGGGGAATGATTGTTTTCCTTATGGGTATAGAGTAAACACTTTGAAAAGTATTAAATATCTAGTCAATCAGGTGAGCGATATAGGGCCATCATGGCCCTCTTGTTTTGAATTATACGCTGTGATTCTGTAACACTATTTTTGAAGATTTGTTCTAGAGGTTGATGGTCTGACTCTACAGTGAAATGTCGTCCATACAGAAAATGATGAAATTTTCTACAACCAAACACGATAGCAATAGTCTCTATTTCTGTTCGAGCATATTTGTTTTCGGGTGAATTTAGTGCTTTTGAGACATAAGTCAATGTTTTTTTCTTCTTGACTGAGGTAGAACAGCTCCTAGTTCAAATGAACTTGCAAACACGTTCAAACCCAACCCTTCATCTGAATTATGATAGTCTAATACTGGTGTAACAGATGCTAATTCTTTTGAAATGCTTCTTTCTGGGGGTTTTGCCCAGTGAAAGCTAATGTCTTTTTCAAGTAAGAGTCTCAATGGAGCACTTATTTAAGACAAATTTGGTCGAAATATCTGTAAATAGTTGATTAAATCTTAAAAATGTTTGCAATTCTATATTATTCTGTGTTTCTCTCATTCCTCTGAAGGCTTTCATTTTTGATAGATCTGCCTTTATAAACCATCTTTTGTGGGTTTGTGACCACAACATGCTATTTCGTCTTTACTCAATTCACATACTGATTAGCTCAACTTGAGGTTCCCTTCTTTTGTCCTATCAAGAACTTGTTTCAACCTTATATCGTGTTATGCAGTATTTGAACCACAGACAAGAATATCCTCCACTATAACTTGAGTACGTTGTAACCCTTCTATCATCTTTGTCATAATTCTTTGAAATATTTCTGGTATAAGTTGTTTGATACCAAATGGAGCTCTAGTGAATCTATATTGAGTGCTGAATGTGGTCAATTTTGAACTTTCCTCATCACGTTTCAGTTGCCAAAGCCCAGAGGTCGCATCAAGTTCGCTGAAAGCTACTGCTCCTGGCATTTCAGCTACAACTTCTTTGAGAGTTTCATAGGAAAATGTCCTGAGTACATACTAGTGTTAACTGTGTCATTCCATCCGGTTCAAGCCTGTGACTCGAAAATTACTCTAATGCAACAACAACCTTAATAAAAGGTTTATTGAAGGACAAAGTTTGAATTGTCTTTCCTTGATATTACGACGTGCACCTGTATGAATATATTGTCAACGTTTATGTGAAAGTGACTTTTCTTCTATGTTTAGGGTTTGAATGAATGGACCAAACATATAGATCATCAAACCATATTCTTCATCGACTGTTAGTACTTTTTGTCCGAATTTGTACGACACATGTTTGCAAAGTGATGTTTTTTCTGTGACAAACATTACATTTATTTACGAAGTGAGGACATTTACTCTTTTCGTGAGATTTACCACATATATCACATGACAATTCAATGTTTTTCTTATTTCTGGTTTCCTTTTTTGAGGCCGAGCCCCGGTAGCTCTGTCGGTAGCGACGCGGGCTGTCAATCTAGGGGTTGTGAGTTCGAATCCTAGCTCGGCCAACATTCTTTCCGACGTTTGATTAAAGTAGTGTGGCATGCGTCATTCGTCTTTCACCAATGGGCTGTTTAACAATCTATATGGAAAAGCAGCCAGTTCCTTAGAAAGTATGTTGTGTGGTGTACTGGTGTGTGTTAACAATGAAACGCATGAGTGGGTGAACTGCTCGCCGTGATATGACAGAACAATTGTTGAAAACGGCGTTAAACCCTAATAAATCAATCCTTTATCTTGAATTTACGTTCATATTTTGCATTCGCAGACTGATTGATCCTTGAGATTTTCAAACTCATTGTTTTCAAGTTAGTCTTCTGTTTTTAAAATTGATTTTAACTGTTTCTGAGACAGCTCATACGATCGTGCCATGTCAATGGCTCTTTCAAGTGTTAATATCGATCCTTCACTTATCAACACGAGAGTCAATGATATTAGACATGGCATGCTAAGAGAACTTCCACAAAACATTAGGCTTGATATTTTGTTATATGGAAATCCAAACTCCTCAATCGAAGAAAATAATGCTACCTTTGATTCAGTCCAAAAATTTATAATCGGAACCAAAAGGTTTAGCTCACAATAATTAACCCCTTTTCAGAATTTCTTTTTGTTAACTTGCAACTCCTTAATAATCCTTTTATGTTAAATTGTATACACATTAACTAAACTACCATACGCCAAACACCCTCCTCTATCTCTATTGCTCTCTTTATATCTATCTCTTTCTCCCTCTTTCTTCCTCTGTTTCTCACTCTTTCTCACTCTTTCTCCCTCTCTTGCTCTCTCTCTACTCGCTATTATGTATCTCTTTCTTGTATGATAAGTTACAAAGCTAAAGTAAGCTGATACTTTCTGAACATGTTAAATATTCACCCTGTTTCCTGTAAATAATTAATCTTTATTGGAGAGGACCTACAATAAGCTATGAGCTTTCAGTCCAATCCATTTCTCGATTGTATATTTCGTGTCTTTTCCTACTATGTAAATATATATGAGAATTAAATATGTTTAAACTAACACGAGAGTTTTCTCACATTAGAGTAGAAAAATGTGGGGGCTCGAATAACAAAATAAAAAATGAAAACATATACCTTTCCCACTCTGCAGCAGATGAGTTTTGAACACATTATGACAAAAGGAACATTTTTCATAAAGAGCAAGTTTCACTTTTACCTTCATGTATACAGCTCTATTTATGTCTAGATATTCAAAGCCATCTGCTGCAGATGTGTTGTATTTAAGAATGGAGTTTTGTGCTAGACTAGTACACACGTCAAGCATTGGGCTGAGTTGGAGACGGGCATTATATGGCTAAATGATGATAATAATTGCCAGACAACTCGACCTCAGTAAAACGTTTCCAAATTCGAGACGAAAATATCGTAAGATAATACAAGTTCGTGGTAATATGAAAATCAGATGTGGCCTGGTGGTTTGCGCATATATTTTAAGATACGGGTTGATAATTGCGGCAAGTATGCTCGGGTGTCCTTGGTAAGTCACATGAAATACATGGCTAAGCTATACTGTCGGTTTGACAAACACAACAATTAAATTTAAACCAAAATATAAACGGAAATAATTATTTGTGAGATGCCTTTATTCATTTGTTATAGGCTGCAATCTTCTATGAAACTAACTAAGATATGTTGCTGAAAATTCAATGAATATTCGAATTAGATTTCGGAATTGTTAAATCTTTTAATTAGCGTCAGGTTCTGGGCTGTCAATTTGGTCTGTCAGTCTGCTTGATTAACAATGAATATTTAATGTAACCCTCTACCTTGTACGCATCAAACATGCCCTGTGATAGAAGCAATGTACATCTCTAGAACTCAGAAACGTGTATGATTTGAAACTGTGGCTTTACTGTCAAACTTGTGTAAGAGGCCACCTCTGTACAGCAGCCAATTTGGGTAGCTAGTTGATAGTTTCAACGAAAACACATTTGCTTTTATATTTGACTTGTATTCAGCAACCAATATTTAACCTTCCCTTTGGTGGATGCTCAAAACAAATTTGACTATATTAGAAATTACATACTTTTCGTCCGAAAGTTATAACGATTATCTAAACAGTTTTCGGTGTAATTCAACTTCTTTGTCCCTTTAAAATCTATGTATTTAAAATGCCAAGCCAACATGTTTTCGACTTTTTTTCGTGAGTGATTTTAAAATCGTCTGCTTAGAATGTATACTCAACTAAAACACTACAAGTGTAGCCCTACAGCGTGTAAGCCAATAACCATTTAACCCTTTCCGACAAATTCCAGCAAATATACAGCAGACGAATTTGAAAATATTTACGAAAGATATGGCAAATCTCTATCTCTATAACTAGGTACATGTATATTTACTGAACACAGTTAAAAACATTTTGACAAAAGGAGAAATTGCTCGTCTTGAGCAATTTCTCCTTTTTGTCACGATTTTTTCAAAAGTCGTCTGCCGCAGCTGTGCTAAAATGCGTCTATAGGTGGGAAAGGGTTAAATGATGTCTCAGTCGTAGACAATAAGACCCAAACTCACCAGACGTGACACATTTTGATTCCTTTCTTTAGCAATTGGAGAATGGTTGTGAGTCCCTGAGCTGTTCATTGACACAAAAATGTGTCAAAATCAACGAAAGTCATTCGTGCGTTACTAAAGGTAAGTTTGATTTGACATTTTCTCAAAATGGAGTCGAATTTAGACGCATCTGCAGCAGATGAAATTTGAAACATTCAGGCTAAACAATAATTGAATTGCTCATAATTATCAATTACTCCTGCAATGTTAAAACTTTATTCAATAATATTGGATTTATTCAAAGACTTTACCATATTATTGCTTTTACGTTTCGAAAGTCTTATGCTGTATATTTGTTGGAGGTGGGAATGAAGAAGGTGGGAGGGAGGTTCACGATTTTCTTTTTACAATTGTAGATGAGGTGGGTTGTACAGCTCTTTTTCTCCACAACATTCTCTTATTGTCCAACCAAACCCTTTGATGTTGGTACTCAAAAGGTTCGTCTCATTGAGACATATGGCTAGAGGGTCAAACAAGAAGTTAAGAACATGCAAAACTATCTTTAGCTAGAGCTCTGATTGTATATAATGACTTGCGAATCGATGCAATCTAGTTCAACATGACAGTTTAACGATGGTTCCGTGTACTATTACGTGAGGGATTGACGAACACTGCAGGCCCTGATTAAGCTGCGCAAATGCAGACGTTTATCTGTGTCCTCGAATAAATTGTTCTTAAATACTTCCAATGCTTGTAGAGGAGGTAAAAAGAACGACGAGAAACCTAATTTCTTGATGTTTAGTCTCGATTAAATGTGCATGGGACACATGGCGGTAAAATGTCTGCTCGTCGGGTATTGCGTCATGAACCAAAAAGCGACAACTTGGCGCATATCCTTGTACATTTAATTTGCGATCTTCAAGTGGACAGTAACAATGTATACCTGTGGAATCTCTAATAATTAGTTCTAACCGTTAAAATTGTATTAAAGCGGCACTCTGCGAAAACCAGCTTAATGCATTTGCGACCAATGCAACTCAAAATCAGACACGGCACCCACACAGCCAGGATATATACTTGGCGCCATTAAACCATAGACTATCTCAATAATCACTGCACTGGATAAAGATTGACCTGTTCATTCAAATATGTAGCTCAAAATCCGCATTATTCGTCAGATTCCATCATAGACTTATTGACGCCAACAAAATATACCGGTTCTACAAGTGCGTGTCGCAAAAGCCAAATGATTGGTTCTCGTTGACCACGGGTTATATATTAGCCCGTTCGCGAGAAAACGTACACGTTGGCATTTCTGATGTGTGCAGGATGAGATCAGCTTGTCCTCTTTCTCAGTCTCATCAGAATCTTCACAAGTTGGCCGAATCTTCTAACAAACGTTCGTAAGTAAGACATATGTGAACAGTGTAGATCATGATATATACAGTTTTCAAAAGTCAATTTGTACCTTTTTCTATGCACTGGCTCATATAATTAGTATCATAATCTTGCAGAATGCAGCGATGTAACTGATTTACCAAACGGGGAAGTATATGGGAATCATATAGAGGTTGGTATGAGAAAATCATTCCGATGTAACAATAGCTACAGCCTTAACGGAAGTTCTTCGGTCACCTGCCAATCAGACGGAAATTGGAGCCCAGGCGAGCCAATGTGTACAGGTCAGCCATATTGAAATTCTGATGTGTTTAATTATAATTAAATTGAGGTTGCAACTCTTGCGTATATTTTATAGTATGTGGTAAACTCAATAACAGTCCGAAAATTGATTAGAACGGCTTAAAGGTGCGTAACTCCAGATGGAGATCCAACTTTT
>JAUELF010028277.1:2999-13385 GCA_031471495.1 Clinocardium nuttallii
GGAGGCGAAAAGTGTCTACCGGGTAAGTCGACGAGATATGATTAGGCTGATCCAAATCGATACCTTACGCAGAGTCAACGATGTTGGTTTTCTCGCGGCGGGACGGCTTTAAATATTAATGAACGCATAGGGAAAAGTATAAGTTGGCTTTTCTGAATAGTGTAGGTTCAAATAATTGTGTCCGCCTGCTCAGTCATATCAGAATGTAAACGAATTGATAGCATCTCGAACACGATTGTATAAGCTAGGTGTGAACATTCTAGACCCATGATCAGACTGTGTGGATGCAATGACTGATATGGATCTTTACTTTTCACAAATGTCACCTCGTACAGTTTCTCTTGCACTGGTTCATAAATAGACAGGGGTGTAGAGTTAACTCGAAGACGAAGGGAACACGAAAGTTACCTAGGTCTATCGACGACGTACTTGACAAAAAGTTGTATTTATCATACTTGTACTTAATTCACTTATGTATTGTTATCTTCGTAATCATTTACAATTAACACATATAACCATAAACATCAAGCCAGGGGAGAGTTGTTTCTAAAAATCAATGTTCCAGAAAATGCTTCGAGTAAACGATATATTCGACAATCAGATACTCGACTACCGTATACCTGATTTCGGTTTGGCTTCCCCGTGAACAGGTATGTCCTGCATATCTTTATAGTGGATTCCGGTATAGTACACGGACGCGATATGTATTCGCCCCTCTATCGTTCTCACTTCATCACTGTTGTTTTTAATCTTTAGTTGAACGACCACAGTTTCTCCAATATGGGTATCGGGAGATGTTATCAGTTCAAACTCAACGTCCTGTGGATACAAAACAGACCGCATTTGACATGTCAGAGAGGAGCTGTATACGGATATCTGACAATTGTTTTCGGGATAGGGCTGGTCTTTATGAAATCAATCTTGCGTTTTCGGTATTATCCCAACTGTCAATACATGCCTGAGTGAGTAATAAATTGGGTTTTATACCACTTTTCACATTATATCAGTAATATCACGGCATTTCCTGGGCAAAATTAATCTGTCGTTAATATTAATCCTGGCACTGAATAAAAAAAAAGAAGTCGTAATGCTAACTGAGTAATTCTAAACGCCAAGGAAGGAAGCTGTGACTGCCGTTGTACGACTGTTTTCACTAAATCCTGTAATAACCAAATACCGATGTCCAGAGTTACGTATACAGCCGCAACCAGACATGTCAAAAAGTCGGATAAACATATTTGTAAACAAAAACAACAATATCAAATACAATACAGATTGGAAAGTTGTCAAAAATCGACGTAAGCTTTTATCGTGTATGTCCATGGGTTTACGTGGTATTAATTGCTTTTCAGTCATTACAAGGCGGCAATTCATTCTTCCGTGACACAAGGTAACTAATGTACCGTGTCTCATGACACTTAGTCATGTGTTGAGATGAGGATTTGCACTACTTACATGGCAACTGAGAGGTGAAAATTATTCACTCTTTAAAAATAATATAACTGTCCTTTAGTGCTTAATGTGTTAACTTGAGTTTCCGAATTCTTAACAGACACAATCTAGAATTGTATATATATATTTATATCACCTTTTAGAGTCATTGTTTTATATTTATATCACGTTTTAGAGCCATTGTTTTATATTCATATCACGTTTTAGAGTCATTGTTTTATATTTATAAACCCTTTCAAAAGTATGTCATCATTGTACGCCTCTGTAGCAGATGACATTTTAAAACATTGTGACAAAAGGCAAAACAGCTCATAAAGAGCGATTTCTGCATTTGTCACAATGTTTTCAACTTGATCCAATAAATATACTATTGCTTACAGAGAATTTTAAAATTTTATTTCCAGATGTTTTCAAAGTGGTCTGTGGCAGATTAATTGCATATGCGAAAGGATAAATGATTACGTATTCTTTGTACTTGTAGATTGCATTAAAACTTGAAATATTAGCCAAACTTTCTATTTTGTAAAGTATTTGTGTTCTCATACAAAATGACAAAAAGCGTCACCAAATCAGGTGACAACAACCAAATTGCACCGTTTCTGTATTTAGACTGGTTTCGATGGTGAATACAGTGACCGCTAGTTTAGGATTCTATTATAAACGATCTGCACTAAGCGAAGTGGGATCTCATGTTGACATACACGTTAGGTGAAGACCAATGGGAGACCACAGTAACACCAGAACCTCCTCTTTCTACCTACATGTAGATTGATTGGGTGTGTGTGTATGTGGGGGGGGGGGGGGGAATGATGTAAAACCAAACTAAAGTAGTTATAAGCTTCCGGTTACTTTTCCACATAGACTGTTAGCCAGTCTATGGAAAAGGACATTGAAACCTTTGGAGAGCGACTTGAATCACTTGTACAGTCATACACTTTATTAGTATTAAGGTCGGGTTTCATGTAACGTGACTGATATGAGCGGTGCACTGTGAAAACCAGACTTAACGTAATTATTACACACATAAATAAGGTTATTCCATGACTGATCGACGCACACTGAACAGTCAGACAAGACTGTCTGGATGCGTTGGTTGATCTGGGGCTACACTGAGCGTAAATGCATTACGGTACACTCCTATGAACTTTACCTTAACACCTGTGTCATAAACATCATGACGTGTGGACTTAAGGTTTGCCTTTAATACAGCAGCCCTCTCCTCGTTAGAATCTGTAATGTTAAATTATGTTTGCTTGAATTGAGTTTAATCCTTTCAGCGCCGAATTGTTTCAAGTAAACTCTGTCATGCTCAAACTCGAGCGTCTGCATTTCTCATTTAATAACAGTTTTTGACCATTTTGATAAATAAAATGCAAATAATACTGATTTCAGGTGAGACAGTTCGCTACGAGCTGACTCACCTGAATCTGTATTGTTTGCAAAATTGTCAATATTGCATTTGGCGCTGAGAGAGTTTATTCCACAATCGAACAAATTGCAGTTAATTCACGGCGTTTACTTTGTTAATGTACCAGTACCACCGGTTGTATTTAGCCTCACACCGATGTATCAGTCGGTATGTTGTTCCCACAACCATGAGCGTCATTTTACCACCAGCCGTTGGTAAGTCCCGGCCGGGAACAAACGCGTAAACATTCACAAGTACAATGATACATTTGTTTAATATAACTTCATATCAGTGCTGATGGATTATGATGCAAATATATCAGATTCACATATCTAAACTACCAAGTATAACTGAACTAGAGTTCGTCTTAATTGTTGTAAGAGACCTAACATGTTATTAGTTATTATATGTTTAGGTCTCTGCTGATTGTATACTATTTAAAAGGTTATTTTTTACAAGCATGTCGTTCAAGTCATTAAAAACGCGCTATTAGATTGACCACTTATATACATGTCTATATGGAGTCACTCATTACAATAAGCTTAACGGTTAGCGACATTAACAATTATAGGTGTGTTCATATGTATGCCCCGATGTTTTCAAAGTCAACTGCTGTAGATGTTTTATATGTGGGATAGGGTATATTACTTTCCGGGTGTTTATAGAGATGTGTGATGTCCTCTCGACCTTTCCCATTCACCTCCTTGGTACTTATATGACGACCAACACTGAAATAATAAATCAAATACCCCATACGATAAAACATCTCAAGATTTCAAAAATAACACTTTCTCAGTATAATCATTAATAAACACCATATTTCAAATATCGTCTGCTACAGATTCTGACATATATACATTTTCTCACACTCAACAATTCTATAGCAGACTTGGGAATTAATTAGAAATGTAATTATTGAATAGAGATAAACGTGTTTTGACAGATGCATAATTGCTTTTCCCTTTAACACAGTCTTTTCAAACGTCGTGGGCTGTAGATGTAGAAATACGAGTACGTTGCATACAAATGTCATGTAGCTTTTACCATAATAAATCGTCTAAAGCTTACAGTATTCTTGTATTACAAGATAGCCAACAGAACATAATATGCTGAAGTTTCAAACACATAAATAGTTTGCACATAAATAAATATTACACCTCCATCAACATATGTACGTGATGTGTCTAGATTCAACATATATATATATATATATATATACATCGACATATGTACGTGATGTGTCGAGATTCAACATATATATATATACATCAACATATGTACGTGATGTGTCTAGATTCAGCATATGTACGTGACGTGTCTAGATTCAACATATATATATATATATATATACATAGACATGAACAACGTGGGCTACTAGAAAATTGATTCAGTATCTTAGTACGAGAAAAACACAATTGTTTACAGTGTACACAAACAAACACATGACAAGACATAAAAGCTAGCAATTTAACATACACCCAGAAAGACTATGTGGAAGCTGACATGATACGTTGCTGTTTGCGATGTCTCGACGATCGGTTATCTCGACACGGGACTCAATCAATATATATAGTAACTACCGAAAGGTCCTGTAAGCCGCTGCTATGTATAGTACAATGTGAGCCGTCCCGCGAGTAAACAAACATTATGGAATCTGCGTAATGTATCGACCAGATCAGCCTACGCTGTCCGCGCCGACACATTCCGTCTTCGAGGGATAGAGAAATGATTCATGAAACAGAACATCCACAAGAGGCGAAAAGTGTCTGTCCGGGTTAACCTGCACGGCATGTTTCGACTGATCCGAGGGTCGATACTTTACGCAGAGACCGCCCTGTTGAGTTTTTTCTCGCGAGACGGCTCATATACATAACGATCAAATCCCATGACTAATAAATGATTTTTACCTTGTTAAGCTGGATAAGTTAGAGGACTCGCGTCGTTCAATTAAAGATGAGAAAGACCCATTAATGTCTGCGAGTTATCGGTGTGTACGAATGATCTCTCAATGTATGCTTCATTTGTTTAGATATATTCAGTATATTAATTCATTTATAACTAAAATCTTTTTTATGAAAAGCAAGCCATAGAAACAATCGTATGGACTATAAGAACTGATGCTACGCTTTAATTCGAGTTGAACGATATATTCAAAGTATCGCATGACCGAGTTATCGCGAGTCACTGTGGTTACAGAATAATGAAATTAGACGCATAGATAATGATACAACTAAAACACTTCAGCCGCGTCCGTCGATTTTAGACCCCATTGACTCGGGTGTTGACGCTTTAACACGTACAACACTGCGACGGTTAATCAGCGATTGAATGGTTGTCATACGTACGTATTTGATTCCTTACGAACCACTTGGACGGTGCCATCTTTTCTATGTAGCCAGTGCACTTTGTCCGCATTGACCTCGGCAAACACGAAAGCGCCATCATATGGCAAGTTGACATCTCCGTTTCTGATTGCGTTCAGAGACATTGGTCCCATGCAAAATACCCCTTCAAAATGAAAGAAGGACTATTTAAAAAAAAAGATTAGGCTTCACTTGTATCTTTACTGACAACGATGTACGTATTTGAGTGCGTAGATTACAAACTACATTGATAGTACAGTCGCTTTACTGACAATGATGTATGTATTTGAGTCCGTAGATTACAAACTGCATTGACAGTACAGTCGCTTTACTGACAACGATGTATGTATTTGAGTCCGTAGATTACAAACTACATTGACAGTGTTATCGCTTTAGTGTCACCTATGACAAAGCAGAAGTGATTTGCGAGAACTGATATACAATTAGAAGGAATATTGTTTATATCACCCTTTTCCCCACATATACATTAAAACTCGATTACCTTCGAAAACATTGTGACAAAATGATGAATTGATCAGAATTCCTTAAAATTATACAGAGTTTCTATATTATTCGACTTAATGTGTTCAAAGTCGTCTGCTCCAGCAATTCGATCAGTATTTTGGTGGCAAATTGTAGCCAATTAACTATTCAAATTTAAGATTTTTCGACACGTTAACAAACCATGAGCTATTAAACTTTAATGGAAATCGGATGACAAGTTTGATGTATGTTGGAACAAGTTGCGGACATAGATTCCAAAATGGAACAGATAATCGAGTAAATTCAGTTCATCGATTACTTACCTTCGCTCGTTTCTTGCGGTGTCGCATCTATCGCCTGCCAGCCGCCGTTTCCTGTCGGTAAATCTGGTCTTGCCATCCACACATCATTCCAGACATGGAAATTCCTGGATTGTTTGGAATAGCAAAATAGCGTATGTAAATGTAATAAAACATATAGAACGTAAGCTATTTGGTTCACAATTTATCAGAAAATAATTCCATAAACTGTCCTACCATTCACACTTATTATATAACAGTACCGATACCTGGTTTGTTATTGTACTACGAGAGGTGTGACACGTTCCAAGAAATTGCTACTGCAACATCTTTTTTTTATTTATTATATACCTTGTCATAATTTATTTAAGCGACGTACCCTTACCGTAGTTGGCATCGAATTTTAATCTGAGTTCATGCTTTTAATTGCGCGTGACAATATGCATGCATTTGCGTCGGAAAATGTGCAGGTATATATTTATTTAATTTCAAAACGATGCAATTGGATCACTGGTACTCAGTCCAACATACCTACGTGATATAGAGTAAGTAAGTAGTCAATGCTAGTAGCAGAAAGCTCACTCCAATGAGCCGTATTTTGCGATTTAGGATGTTGTTGAATATGCGAACAATGGAGGCCAGAGCTGAAACTCGTCGGTTTACACTAATAAAATATAACTTTTGAAAAAAAAAGTGAAGCTACCCCGGTTTCACTTCCATAATCCGTCAGGGTAATCCTGGTCGTCGGGTACAGCTCAATAATAATCAACATGTCAGCCGAATTACAACAAAAACCCAAAACATTACGGACTCATGTGGAGTTTCTGTTTCAGGAAAAGATATTCTATATCTCTATTCCTCTGAGACGGCATCTGTCTGCCCGGATTAGCATGAGCGGACTGAGCTGGATCTAAACATTGTCCACAATATATTTTTAGTTTCATGGAACATCTCATTTGTTTGGTTAATCAACTTAAATATAAAAATCATGTCCGTACCACACGGAATCGTCGTTCATATTTTCCATTGGTTTGCCAGTGTGGTCGTAATTGGTGTCTATAGTGATGCTTCCATCGGTGTCATGGGCCGAAGCGAAATTCGTCACACTGCGTACAGGGATGCCGAGTGTACGACATACTGTTCGACAAACAAAATAAAAACGAATCATCATTCAACTTACATCTAATAGTTAACGGACATATACAACAAAGAAAACTAGAACTCTTAAGTATTTATTGATGATAATTTTAACTGCAAAAACGTAGCAGAACGATTCAGTGAAGGTTAATGGCGTTCTTTAGAATCGGGGGGAAAATGTACGACATGATTAGGGAAATGTATCTATATAGTTCTGGTTAACAAATAGTCAAGGTGAATATCTTTATTTATAACATATTGATTCGAAGTAGAAAGCTAGCCGGTACATGAATGAACGCAGAAAGTGTATGTTTTTTTTTAAATAAAAGCTTTGTTATTTTGTCTTAGATAGCATAAGCCGCTCACAACCGACATGGGAAAAATGTTTTGGTTATATATAATTAAACATCGATGTAGGACAATCTGTGTAAACTTTCAAGCGGATCAAATATACACTTGTCCACATTCGGTCAATTGTTCAGTAAACATATGTTCTTGTATAGAGTCAAAGGCACTGACCAGAACAATGGACCCGTGAGTCTTTATCGTATCAATGCGAGCATGAAGGATGAACCACTTTCCTACGTACTCACGTGATTTTACAAACCCAGAGTACAAACTACCCATCGTTCCCTGTGAACTATCGGTGATTAATGTTTACTTGAGCATTTTGTGCGTCATCCTGAACACGTAAATACGATCAAATATGAACGAATATGTCTACTTACATGTTGTAACAAGCCCAGAGAAGACCCAACACTGTCCGAACATGACTGGTTCCTTGTATCTGTAATACTGTTCCAAGATGGCAACGCTACCAGACCAATCCAATGGAGAAGTTCCCCCTGTATAGTCACCCGACCAATTACCGACCAAAACTCCACCGTCATCTGGGGCGTTCACCTAGTGGTTATAGAAAACATGCCGTGTCTAGCTATTTTAGCCCTATTGTAATCTTGCACATTGAAGACTCGGCTTACTCTATGTATTCGCAAAGTCTTCTCAAAATATTAACTGTCGTAAGCAATACATTATTTATCTATATCTTCTGGAAAACTAATTTGAACTGTTACTTAACATATTAACGCCAATATACAACGTTGCCACATCGTAAAGGCAATGAGACCCCAACACCAAGACGAAGCTCAGGTGAAATTAAAAGAAATTTCTGATGCTATGGCTCCTAATTCATTTGAATATTTAAGAGCTGTTTAAGTCAACAAAAGTTCTTGTTGCACCCCTATAAACGAGCACGGTGAGTCTTTACACATTCTCTTCAGAGCCGTCGCTGTCCGCCTATAGGTGATATAATCGTAGATGTTCATTTTGCCATTAATCCGCCATCACGTTCCGACATATTCATGTCATGTGATACCGGATCGGATATGCAATAATTATTGTTTCGATCCATATCAAATTCATATTTATAGTTTAAGTACATCTTCAAATGTTTAGATGTACCTGGCATTTAGACCACACTTAAAGATAGTAACTTTACCCTACGCGCTCGATTAGATTTACCATAATGTCACATGCATAAAGGTAAATAACAAATACTTTTATAAACATATCAAGTATACCACTTACCAAGGCAGATATCTTTCTCACGATTGACACTGGGTTACCTCTTTGATGGCCTGGAAGATTTGATTTCTGGTCGAGGAGATACAGGGCACAGTCTAAAATGTCGCCTTCAAACTGCACAAAACAGACATTAAGTTTAAATCATTTAAATGCATGGAAATGTCAGATAAATTGTAAGCAGTTTTGGATACTTGCTGTAACAGGTTTGTTTAAAGTTCTCTTTGAAAACTGCATGTGTGAGCCGTGTTTAACCTGTGCAACCTTTTAGAAACATTACGTTGTAAATGTAAATGCCGACGTTATCATTTAAGTATTTTGAGTTGATATGCGTATATTCTTAATAATCTCCATGGTTTATCTTTCATGATTAAATCACACGAAAAACGTTCATTTTTATTATAGGACATTTTTGCAGTAATATGAAATAACATCAGCGAATATCTGATTCATTTTCTTTCTATCCATAACATATATATTTATCTGCATACAATTCCTTAATGTAAACCACTGTCTTTGTGAAGTTATACAAATCGAAGCCTTATGCATCGCAATTTCGAATATATAAATGCCAGTCATACCTGTCCGAATGCCCAGGGTTTAGGCGAAATCCGTTTATAGCTTCCGGCATATATCCTCCCCGTCTCATTCAAAATGTACTCCTTTAGCAGTTTATTGTCATCCATGTACACGGAATCATCTTTATAGAGAATAATGGAAAAGTGAATAATTTGACCTCAACATATTAAATGGTGCGTCGGTGCGTATCTGTACCGGGTACACATAAACAGGTAACACGAACGATGTTAATGCGATACAGTTCTGCGTTTTGGGCAAAATTTACAGTTGATCTGTGTCTATATTACAAATAGTATTGGTAGTAACGCACATGTGACACGATAACTGTTTCATGTAAGCTAACTTATTGTTTCACCTGTCCCAAATCAGTTGTATTTATGCTCAATTCGGGTCACAACTCAACTGAACATGCAGTATACATTAGCAAACAATTTGCAAGTAAATCAAACAAATTAGAGATTTGTCGCTGTAATTGCATCGGTTGATTTGCTACGATTAGAAAAATGTAGCATACACAGTAACTAGTGTTTGTCTTCTTCAAGGGGAAATGTATACATTGTATTTTGAATATTATGTGTGTATTATTAAAAGGACTTCCCCGGTGTTGGTCCTTAAACACAATGAGCGGAACGAACCTAAACCTAGATAAAATCCTTTTTATTATGACAGAATGATGTGTTTTTTGGCAACATATTACCTCGTACATAAACCGAATTAATTATTCTTAGTACATTGTCAGCTCAACACAATTAGGCCACCGGCCCATGAAACAACATATAATACACATCATAGAATACATGTTTATATATGTGATATGCCTAGCAAGATAAAAAATAATTCACATAAATAGCTAGATGCCTAACTTTAATCGGATTGTCATTGCTAAAACACAGAAAACAGATTTCCAATGCTATGTTGAATATTATACCACAAACATAAGTAGTTTGTGTTAATGAAGTAATTGGAATTGTATTCGTTGATTTGAAAATGGTGACCCAATATCATGATACATCCCCTTTAATATCATCGCAAAGGTAGTAAAGTGGGAGGTATGGGTCATACAAACTACCGTAATGGTAGTTAT
>JAUELF010028387.1:0-17459 GCA_031471495.1 Clinocardium nuttallii
TGAGTAGGTGAACTGGCCGCCGTGATATGACTGAGAAATTGTTAAAAACGGCGTTAAACCCCAATCAATCAATTGAAAGTAATGCAGTAGATATTAACAGTTTAACAATTATCATTATCATTTTTGTTGCAATACGGTTGGAGTTAAATATTTGCAGCAGACGACACGAAAACATTTGGACGAAAATCGGCAGAATCTATATAAATGAAAGAGTAACCAATGAAATGATATCTAAACATTGTGCCAAAAAAGCAATTTCCTATTTTTAAACAAGATTTGCAAAAGTCATCTGATGCGAAATAGTTACATGTTTACATGGTTAGTGATATTCACACTTGTTTCCGTTGGGGTTATTGATTAAAAAACACTTAAGATAACGACATCACCTAAAAGAGGTCGTAATCTCGCAATTTGCATAAATGCGATGAAGTAAAATGGAAATTCGACTTAGACGTTAGTTTGTTGTTTTATTTAATCTCAGTCGTTCTTTTCTCAATCTTGTGGCAAAATGTCGGCAAGACAGTCGAGAGACGTCAAAAAATCTTACATTGCGAGAATTGAATTTTACTTCATCGTGGTTTGTCATGTTTTGTTTAATCGTTTTTGCAATATAATTTGATTGTTTATTTGTTTAAAGGAAACAATGCCACAAACGTTGCTTTTATGAGGGTCGCACAAACGGGAGGCTCAAGAACACAGGCGACTCCATACTAGATTGATGATCAATCGCAATTTTTAAGACATGGCGGCTGGAAAATGAGGAAACTTTATTTCCATATAACCCTTTTTACCAAACCAACCATAACAGCGCTCAATGAATAATACATGTTTGTGCCTCAGTAATCCATCCTATCGCAGGGTCGACATCAATATAATTGTCATCAAATAACTAGAAGTGAATCTCCGTAAAGGTGTTTGATTTGTGACGTTCATGTTATGTAAATGATAGAATACTTACTGTGTAGGCAGAATGTAAACTATGTAAGTAAGATTTTAGCAAAATGGATTTGGTTTAACAATGTGGCATACTATATTGCAAAGAATCAGAGTCATTGAAATGTTTGTGTTTCAGTAAATCATTCTATAGCAGGGTCGACATAAATATTACTGTCATCAAATAACTAGAAATGAAAGTGTTTGATGTGTGACGTCATGTTATGTTAATGGTAGAACACTTATACATGTGTAGACAGAATGAATGTAAACTATGTTAGTGTCAGAACTTCTCTTTGATAACAATATCAGCAGAAGAAAAACTGTAAAATGATGTATCTACAAATATGTTCGTTTTTCCTATTGCACTTTTTGGAAGAGGTCCTCGCATTAGGTTTACAGGCGCCATATTTAAGGATACACCGGAATACGCGGTATAACAGCAGCGTCAGTGCGACCAAGTTTGTATTGAATAGTTTTGCTGACATATCGTTTGACCAATGCATAAAGGAGTGCGGTGCAAGACAGCGTTGTAGATCTGTAGAATATAACTATTTAGCAAAGTACTGTAGTTTACGATCGGCTATCCCAACAGTTGATAAATCGCCAGGCTTTATCACTGTTACTGGATTCGGTGATGAAACGGTAAGCTTAGTTGTATTGTTAATTGTATAGTATTTTTGACTAATTAAATATATGTTTCATTTATCTCACTATTTTACATTCATCAAATAAACCCCAAAAGTGATATGAATAAGAAAACAGATTTTCTGATAAACACATTTGTATTAAAGTCTGGTTAAGGATATTATCATGAAATCATATTCCCCCGGAATCGAAATTTGGCTTTGATGAACCCGGAATCCCTCTTTCGGTTGGTGGTTGGTTTGTTATGCACAATTTCATACAAAGCATGTGTTACAAACATCTTTAATTTTAAAATACTTTTATGATTGAAATGACATATTAACTAAATCGGTTCTCGGATTTTTAAATTATCTTTCAATTTATTTCGACTCCATGTTGTGTCTGACATACCTATTTTCTTCAATTTAAAAATAATTCAAAGGAACTTGGTCAGATCAAAGAAAAGGATTAGAGATTTTCTATATACAACTTGCTTAACCGTATTAACCGTGAAATGCAAATATACAAGACATACTTTTGATCGAAAGTATTCTTCCAATGAAACTATTGCATGCGCGTAGTAACATCATCTGTTTCATGTTTTGTTATCGTCAATGCGCATTCAGCCATTCTCAGCACCATGATCAGCTTCATATTTGAAATTACAATGTACCATACACAATTAAATTTCACAATTGTAGCTAGGGAATTACAATGTACCATACACAATTAAATTTTACAATTGTAGCTAGGGAATTAAAATTATTCAAACAATTTAAATAAATAGAATGCAGGGAACCAACGCTTTTAAATTAAGTATGTACATGGATTGCTTCCTTCAATTGAGAGTAAACATTTAGAAGAATTATAGCCCGGACCGGCTAGCAGATACATAGTCGAAAACGATTCAAAATTAAAGCGAATTAACTGTTGTACAAGCATATACCGTTTTAAAACATTAGGTGCGTTAAACGCTGGACGTCGGAAAAAGTCACGGTTCGGTACGTTATAGATGTTTTCATTAATTTTGAATACATTTTGTCGAAGTCAGATAGTACAGACTGTTTGCACTTGGGTAATGGCTAGTTGAATATGAAAAATGTAGCCGCAAGGTTGATATCCTATGCTGACAACGGAGATTAAATACGCGTAGGAGGACATGACAAACCAGTTGAAAAAATGTATATAAACTCCTTGACATAATTGTGGCAATATATTTATGCGACCAAGATATGGGATTTAGAACCGAATTTGAAGAGACCACCAACAGCACCTCCGAGACCCATGTGACCTAGACTGAAACAGTGACAGATAATAACCATACTTATTTTAGCATATAACACTCATGGAATAATAAATGCTCATCATATCCCAGTCGATCAAACAGTAAATCAAAGTATAACTGGAAACCTTTATTATACATATCGTAAACCCAAAACGCCCGATTAGTTTGAATCTAACGTCGTTTTCAACAGTTATCATCGGGCCCAAACTTCTGTAGATTAGAGTTCCGAGTACCAAAGTCATAGCCTAGCATATGTACATTCAAGGACACCCATCAAAAGGAATGTCACACTTTGGTTTCATATAATTGTCATATATATATATTTAACCTTCGACTGACATCTTGATAGAGTGATCGCCAACATAATTTGATGAGTTTGCAAATGGAAACTCAAGAACCTCAACTTCTTTTTGCACCCCCCTCCCCCTTTAAAGAATAATTCCAAAGTGCCTTTTTTTCTTCTGTTTCTTATTTATTATACAGACATTTTGTGAGGACACAACATGCAGTTCAAGCGATGTATGCGAAGCCATAAGCAACACATGTGTAGTGAAAGGTATGCTCTCATTCTTGTTTTGTATTTACTCAAGACTGGATGAACGACATTGCCAGTCATTTTATCAAAACAGGTTAAATGACGGATGTAGACCGCTTCACAACCGAATGAGGAAAAGGACTGCACATATACTCATGTTTCGGTTAGAGAGATTTGCACCTAAAAATCAGTTAAAATCGGTTGTAATTATGCGAATACGTTTAGAGAATACGACCATTGCATGGATACGAGTGGTTTTGACTCATCTTCGCTAAAAACTGTCGTACTAATAAACACGATATGAAGAGTATGAAGAGATAATTGAGAAGCATTAGGAGATTTGAGAGCTTTCGGACAATTATAATTGATAAACAATGACAAGGACAACTATTTATTGAAATGAGATAGGTCAAAGGTCCATCGTACAGAATTATGATTAAAATAAGCTGGGAACGAAGTCATTATCGATGTTCCATTTACATATGAATGAACTACGCTTGTTTCTTTATTACATTAGAATTGTCAGAATTTAAAAAGTCAGCAATGTTGGTGTCGCCTGTTGATTAGTCAAATAGAGTGCCACTCTTTTAAGAACTCTTCTTCCCTAAATATTCTCGTCCAATTCCAATATCAGTTGGTAAATGATCCTTGGTTGAACTTCTACACAAATTGTTCAAGCCAAACTGATTGGTTGAAAAACACGAAAGCCAGGCGGAATGAGAAAACGGGCAACATGATTTTTTTTTAAACTCCGTTATTACGAAAGTGCTCGTCTGATTTTAAGTAAATTGTCTGGAAATCCTACTACAGTGATGCTCTACTTATTTAGTTGAAGCCATATTGATTGGTTACACAATCATAGCAACCAGACATCATCACAAAATGGGTAAATTGAACTTTTAGCTACACATGGCAACTATTACCATTCCACCAATTTCAAATAAACTTTACAGGAATGTAACTGTGTTGGTCCTCTTACAAAAGTGTTCAAATACTTGAATTCTATGTTGCATTCTATGTTGCTGCATTAAAGAGTGAAAACAATGCCCAAACTCTAAAACTCTTCTCCTCTAGAATCCGCTTTTCCGATTGCCAGATGGTTTGGTAGAAATGTTCAGGGACATCTCCTCCTAAACCATTGGACCGTAACCAACCATACTTCACAATAAATGTAATCGACGTCGATATTTATTTGAAATACAATTATAGATTGTATATCCAAAGTTCGAATCGATTTCCAATAGAGTAATACGCGACGTTAATGACTAACTATCTACTTCAGATATCTGTCACGAACTTGTATATTCACTTTGAACATTGTTGCTAGACATATTCTAGACCTGAGTACACTAAATATTTAATATGTTTATTTCAGTACCTATTGATATTGTTTGGCCTCTAGTTGTTCATATTTACCCAGCAGAAAATAAGCTAGAATGTTACTAGCTTAAAGCTGTATTTGATATGTTTATTCGTCTTTTAATCTCCTAATGTTTACTCTGTTTTTGTTTTATTTCATAAAACACTCATAATGCCTTCCGACGGCTTTTGATTAATTTTGGGAGAAGAAAGATTTTCCCCAAATGATCATTTCCTTTGTTCTCACAATGTTGTTCAAGTTCATATAAATATGATGATTCAAATTTCCGAAATTATCCTCAGACGTTGTTATATTCAATGCAGAGGATTCTTGAATTCCCACATATGTTTAACGGTTAAATAATGAATAAATGTTTCTTCTTTATTATTCATGTATTTGAAATGCACGATAAATACAATCAAATTGTATTCACGTTGAATAATAGGTTGAATATCACCAAGAACCAAACAAATATGGCAAACATGAAAGTTTCATTGTAGAATGTGGTTACCCATCATTTGGACAAAATATCAAGGGAAATCGTTTCGAAGTTGGAAGCAAACTTTTGTTTGAAGGTTTACAAGGGTTAGAACCAATAACGTGCACAGACAGCGGAGATTGGTTTTCGCAATATTCAGGTAATGTTGTGTTAAGTGTGTGCCACGTGTATGAACGTGCAGACAATATATTATTCGACAATATTAACTTGACTCTGACATTCGTACAAGGATAGTTATTTCTTCAATTTCTAGTTTTAGACATTTCTCAGTAAATTATTATGCCTTAAATCCACAGTGAATTTATATATGTTGCAGTGATATTTGTTTATCTGAACATGATTGTCCCGCTGTTGTGTGTAAACAATAGTTAAGGACAAATGCTTGGTTTAAAAACGAGTTCTCATTCAAATGAAAGAAGATTCGTGCATCTAAAATTCAAATGCTGTTGAATGTGAATAGGCCGGAAAAACAATAAAGTCTGCAATTGATTCAGTGTTAAATAACCGTAGACTATGACAGTTAGATATATATAAATATTCTTTATTTCATCCAAATTTCTTGAAGAGCAAGTATATTTCATATTAAACGTTATAGAAGTGAGAACATATATATATACACACCTATATTTACACAACATATGAAAATTATTGAAAGCGGGGACACAACAAAAGTTATTTACAATGGTACAATTTACATGCAGTCAAGATATATAGCCCAATTCGTAAATCTACTTGGACGAAACGAAACTCAGAAAAGACATATATGGACAGAAGTATAAGACACGTTTAGGAATACAAATTAGTGTATGCATTAACATTGGTATGTAATGAATAACAATGATCAGCCTGTGCATTCGAGTATTCTAATCATGGTCAACATTGTTCGTTACCTATGAAACAGTATCCATATTAAAAACATGTCCCTACTAATGTTTTCATTTGATATAAACTCATGATGATACAACTAGCTAAATACCGGAGAAATGAGGCTTAAAATATAAATCAATACCACGGATGGTTTTATATTCCATACTCATAAATATTCGCTAATAATTAAGGACTTGACGTACATCATTCTGTAATGAAAATAGACGTAATCAAAGTGGATGCAATGGTAACCGTAACTTGAAATTTGATAGAAATAATTACAGAGAATAGCCATATGCAGCTATATACACACCCTGTTTCCCATTTATTCAATACTGTTTAAGTACATATTTGCATCAAACATCAAACATCTAAAGAGAAATGCGACTGCAGATTATCGATGAAAGAACAGGAAACTGTTACTTTAACCTAAAATGCCAGTTTCATGCGTTGCGCATCATGTTTATTTTCTCACTCCGCACATTAGTTTTGTAGAACATGTCAAACAGTTTATCAATGTCACCGTTAGTTATTCATTTCAAATTGCAATTTTCTGAATTCTGACCAATCGTTGGTGATGGATATCTAAAATATTGTTGACAGGTCACAACACAAATATATGATGCAAACGATGCGAACCTGCAACCTTCCAGAATAAGCTGTCATTATTCCCGTAGAAGAGTCAAAGTTGTATGTTCTGACGGCAAAATTGAAAATTATTCTCATTGGTTTTATTAGTATAAATACCTTCGAAATCTATATTGCAATTTCCCTAAACTTGACACTATTGGTTGTGATGGTATATAATAGTCGTTTCATGTAAACTTTGATTTCTTTTTATTACAGCATCCACACTGAGTTGATTAACATTTTGTAAATAACACATCGAGTTGTTTGCATAAATTGAATGTGGTGTTCAAAATAAAACTATTGTTAAATCCGTTCTTCTTTCTCCAGACGGGTTGACGTGCCTTGATTTCAGACTAGGGACCGCCAAAAGCCTATCAGGCATGCACAGAAATCGACTCAATATGACGATTTATTGTGACTTTGACAACGATGGTGGGGATTGGCTTGTAAGTGTATATTTAAATATTTCCTTTAATCTGTTGAAACCACCGTACAAAGGTAAGTGTTTAGCTCACATAGACCACGTTCAACCGTTTACAGTTGTTATGCCGCCTTGTCTTAGTTCGACCATATAGATTACATAGCAAGTTAGTTATAACAACAGCTGTCGTTTTCGAGTGTCGTTACTTCCCTTCCCGACTTGGTACACCCTCTTGATGATTGACACAGGTTGAGCGACATTTGCCTTCCACCAAAAGGTAAACAGCCAATATATAGGACACCTGCCATTTGAACGAGAAGAATATTAGATGTAGAATGTTTTGTGTGAGTACCAGGAACCACATGGGTAAGTGAATTGTCCGCCTTGCTAAAACAGAAATGTACTCATACGGACTGCGTTAAACTGCAATGAACCAATCAATCATTCTGCTATATGTTGTTTTAGTTACAATTCGACCATGTAGTTTATATACTTATATTGAAATACTTTACATTGGAGTTGGCGCTAATGATTGACTTATGCTTATGATTTGATGTGTAGTTATATATGTATTTCCTGAGGTTGAAGATCTATGGTCATGAAGTCAAAGGGTTACATATGTCCATTCAGATTGAAAGTGACTGATGTGCACATTATTTAACTTTGGAAGAATGTTGTGTGGGGTACTGTTGCTAGAAAGTCAATCAACACATAGTGTGATGCACTGGCCGCCGTGATATAACTTAACAAAAGTTGAAAACAGCAAAACATGCCAATTTGTCAATCAATAATTATTACAAAAACCGAAGACATGTTGTACACGAAATATCTCCCCATAGATATTCTCCAAACGTTTTAATTACTTAAGCCCGTAAATCATTAGTTACATACTTATTAGTGTCCAACCTTGTCGTATAAAAGGATTCTTTCAATAGAGCATCCAGCTAACTCATCATAAACATGATATTATCTAAGCTGTTGGTATATTTAATTGTTCATTCATTTTAAAATGTGCCATATAGCGAACTAATCGTATTTTGTTAAATTTCCGAAGCAGGTATTTTGGTTTGAAAGATGCATCTGCATCATCAAATATATTCTATACATTATGCCGTTTGTCATAATAATTCCTCAATCACTGGAAATGAACCATCTACAATGCTCTAGATAAGAAGAGTATTTCTTATCCCCAAATCCTTATATGACCCTCTAACACTATGTTGTGAATACGGGACAGAATTGTCTGTCAGAAGATTATTTTGAGTACCCACAACATAGGGTTGAGTTGAGTTGAGTCTAAAGCGAGATATTATGGCGAAAAGACCAGTTTTCATTTTTTAGGGGACTGTCCGAATATTAGTCTCTTAGTTGTATTTCTTTTTTCTTGTATAATTGTGTCAATTTGTTATAACGAAAGACGGTTAGGTGTGCTTTCTAAGATATATTTAAACTATAGGTGTTTCAAAGACGTACGGATGGCTCTGTAGATTTCTATCGAAATTGGACGGAGTACAGAACAGGGTTTGGAGAGATGGTTGGCGAGTTCTGGTTTGGTAAAGTAATCTTGTACTTAATTACATTTTTGGAAACACTTCAAAAACAATTAGAATGTGCTCAGGAAGGTAATACTCATACTTCCATTTCAAGAGAGTTTTCATCAGTGCGCCTTGGTGTCATTCAATATGTTCCAACACAACAAAGCGAAACCCGGTAGCTTAGTCGGTAACGACGCAGGCTGTCGATCCGGAGGTTGTGGGTTCGAATCCCGGCTCGGCCAACTTTCTTTCCGACGTTTGACAAAAGTCAATGCGACAAGCGTCATTCGTTTCCCACCAATGGTCTAAGTCTATGTGGAAAAGCAGCCAGTTTCTTGGGAAGATTGTTGTGTGGAGTACTGGTATAAGACGTGATATGACTGAGAAATTGTTAAAAACGGCGTTAAACCCGAATCAATCTATCAATCCAACACATCAAGTGATTAGTGAGTGATAACCACCAGCCGTAAGTCTATTGGTAGATTCATTTATTAACCTCCTAACAACTTTTCTTGTATGTTAATTTGAATACATTATTAATGTGAATGCAGCTTTGGTACTGCTTAATCGTATGCAAATATATGAGTAAAGACTACAGATGCACATCGTGTATTCATTTGTAGTCCGAGCGTATTAAGATGTTAAATGGTATGGTACCATTCCATAGTACATTATAGCACAACTATGTAACCACTTATAAGATTTATATACAGTATGGGTTACATTTGTGGATCCTTTGTCATTCGACACATGCGTTCCTCTAGGCAGTATTGCTATAAAATAATATATATTAATTAATAAGAGATAATAATGAAACTTGCAACGCTATATGTGTGTCCTCAGGATTGGAGAATATACATGCCATTCTGAAGAACTCTCCCTCACAGTTTGAGATACGTATAGATCTCGAGGATTGGCAAGGGAACACATCACATGCTGCTTACAGTTTGTTTGACCTTAGTGAGGAGAACGATGGTTACCGACTTAACTGTTCCGGCTATTCAGGTATCTAGATTCCATTATACCAGTCTCGATGCAATAAAATTGGTTTTCGAGCATTTGACGTTACTGTTTACTGTTAAAGCGTATGTTCATTGATTGGTGTCTTTACATGGCTATTGATTAACCAACCATTGACGTAAGTCCGAATGTATGGCCCGATCAGGTACTACACTGGTCGCATAATATATCCAAAGCGATCATTTCCTGCGTAAACGTTCATATAAACCGCACTAATAAATCTGTCGTTAAAGCTTTCATCGCATATCAGAGGTTATAAGTTTTATGATTACATTTGACAATATTAAGATTATGAAGTGGAATTGATGGGTATTCTTATTCGCGTGGTGCATAAGTTCGACAGCAATAAAATGAACATCACAAAGTCATAAAATCATTGATAAAATAATAAAGTAAATAACCTAGTTATTCGCAAAACAGTCGAAGATTTCGTTGAACAGGTGTAAAAAAAAGACTCTCATTGTATGTCAGTCATGTCAAGGCAATTTTCCTGTAAATAACAAGTACGCTAATCATGACACAGACGGATTAGTGATACTACTGTCCCAACAAACCTGACCTCTATGCGAAGATGTGTTATTATAATGGTGAACTTTAATATCATCACAGTTCATGTTTTATGAAAACACACCTGATAACATTAATATCACAGGCTAGATTTGAGGGGAAAACATGTACGGCAAATTAATTATATTATTTTCAAAGATCTCAGATCAGGTTAATATTATCGAAAATTCCTTTTATAAATCCTTTTTGTTGGACTGGGCCCTTGTATAGAACTAGTGTTAACTTGCAGGGTGACCTAACACCTTCACATTGGTACCAGTTTTATGTCTGTTTAGTAGTTGTCTATAGTCAACACCACTTCTCATGTCTTATTTTTAGGAACAGCCGGTGACAGTCTCATCTACCATAACGGCCACAGATTTACCACTTTGGATAGAGACAACGATTTACACTATCGCAATTGTGCCGTATTATTTCACGGTGCCTGGTGGTTTGATGCATGTCTCCACTCCAATCTGAATGGATATTACTATCGTGAAATGGTGGATACAGTTAGAGGCGTGGAGTGGTACACATGGAAAGGACACCATTATTCGTTAAAAGCGGTCACGATGAAAATGCGAGAAAATCAAACACCGTGATACAAATGCGAATTTATTAGGCCACCACATGGTAATCCTGGTGTGGGAATGAACTTTAGGTTTTCGTCTCGCCCCTGCTATCCGTCCTTCCGAATAAACTTGTTCATGCAATATGTCCTATACCATTTCAATTTTAGAGTTTCCTCTTTTGAAGACGAAGTGTCGCGTGCCACAAAAGGCAAGTCCGCTTTAAATATTGTGAAATCTCGTCCGAGCGATACCATTTTACATAAAGTTACCTTATTTCACAACGGATAATTAAATCACCATGACATTAATCTCTGACAATATTTAAAGAAAGTTTTCTCCGGACCTTATTCTACAATGTTATCATACCCGGTCGGGGTCAACAAATTTGGTCTGAAAAAGCATCTTGAAAAGAGAATATGTCGGGTACCAAAACAGGGTCACTGGGACCTTGACCTATGACCTCGGACCCTTTTGAGAAAAAAAACCACTTGTCCTGGCCATATCTCATATGTTATACCCCTGGAGTTAACAACGTAGGTCAGAAGCTGCAACTTTGGTAGAATATGTGTCTTGTACAAAAGTAAAAATTGGATGCTTCTGACCTTGACCGTAACCCCACACCCCATTTAAAGAAAACAAATACGGGCATACCTCCTATGTTATCACATCTTGTGTATGCAAATATTGTCGAAAGATACATCTTTGGAAGAGGATGTGCCTTGTCCTAAAATAGGATCACTGTGACCTTTACCATATCGCACCTGGGGTTGCTAAGTTTTGTATTAAGATGCATCGTGTGTAGTGAACGTGAAGGACCAAGATAGGGTCACTATGACCATGATCCATGACCCATTCTAAAGACAAAGCAGTTCCGGGCCATATAACCTATGTTACCACACAGGAAGAAATCATATTCCCTCAATTGGAAGAAGATTTGTCGTGAACCAAAATTCGGTCACGGTGTGCTTGACCTCTGACCCCATTTAAAAGAAATGCTATGTCCTATGTTATCTTACCTGGGTTCTATTCGACCCACAGGTGCCAGTCTCGGTTAAAATCTAAACATTGTATTTGACTTATATATTGACATAGTTCATTTCCTTTTCAACGGCAAATATTTTTGATCGAAATGGCTGTAATTTACCTTAAGATATTCGCGTGGAATAATTATTTTCGAAAATGTTACAGTCAAAGCAAGTTATGTACGAAATAGTATTATAAGCGAGATATAGCTTTGAATGTAAAACTACTGCTCGGGGAAATCACTAAAATGACGTGATGTCCGAGTAAAAACTAGTAAATCAGATGAATTTTTATTTTTTAAGAAGTTGTCATATAATGTTAATGCGCTGCTATCATAAGGCAATCATATATTACTTACTTTCAGCTATAACACACGGTAAGTAATCTTCGGACGTCATCGATAATGCAAAAAATAAAAATGGAGGTTTGAATCCAATTAAGAACTCATTTAACATGAGAATCGGGTACAACTGTAAACAATATGTTAATTAAAACACAAAACTACGCTTTTTTCGAAAGGAAAATTCTTTTTCTCTCTAGTACGTATTTGAAATGTTATATAAGGCGCTTTGCCATGAATTGGTGCAGCAAAATATGTCAATTAGCTAAAAAACAAATGTTACCTCAGTGATGTATAGGAAATGTACCTTGTCAATATACAATGTATAGTCAAATTCTATTTTTAAGATTTTAAACGAGACTGGCACCTGTGATTCCACCAGCCTTACTTTTACCGATTGGTGATACTTAAATATATTAAATATTTGAGCCAAAAATGAAAAATGAAATATGTGATCACGTGATAGTATTTAAATAGATCTCTTGTAATTATATCATTTCCTCATGTTGTACTGTATGTACCGAGAGATGTAATAAAGTTTTGTTCTGTTCTGTTCTGTTCTGAAAAGCATGTTTCATAATTTGTGTTTCACTAATATTTAGTATAAAATGAATGGTGTAATGTACTAAGGTAAATAACTAAGTTGACATAAATAGTTACTTTACTGACTAACAGTACTTGTTTAGAAATTAAATAAGTTTGCCTTTTTATTAGGAAAACAAAAGTGATTAAATACGTTATTAAGTATTTAAGTATTACTTAGCGCTAGGTATCGTTATTGGACGCGGGCCTGGATATCAAATGAGGCCTACTGATGCATATTTGGAAGAGGTTGTGTCATATTTCGAAATCGTGTCACAGTAACCTTGACCTTCGCCTTTGAGCCAATTTTATGGAATAGCTTATCCATGGCATATCTACTGTGCTATTGTATTTAGTGACATTGAACAATCCGGTGTGGGACTATGGATTTTCTTCAATCTTTTTTCCTGCTTTTTTACTTTTATTATTAATATTATTATTATTATTATTATTATCGTTATAAGTATTATTATTATTATAATAAAGAGAATGAATGAATTCATGAATGAATGAATATCATTTTTGCTGATGGATTAACACATTTCAAATGAATAATATTTCGTTGTAGCCAGACTACAACGAAATATTGTTTATTTTGAAATATGTACTGTACACATTTTTTCTTTTCGAAAACCGACTTGTTTCGTTTTCACGTTTAACGGTAAAGTGTAGCGTTTATTGAACGCAGCTACGCTAATAGTTGTGGTATGTGTTTTTTTATTTATATGATATGTCAATAAAGTCTTTTTTCCCCTTTCTTATGATTAAACGGCAATGTTAGCAACTATAGATGAGTCGTCTCGCGAAAAAAACCAACATTGTGTAAAGTATCGATCCGGATCAGCCTAAGCATGCCGCGCAGGCTTACCCGGACGGAAACTTTTCGTCCGATGTGGATGTTCTGTTTCAGGAATCATTACTCTATACCTCTATTCCTCTGAGACGGAATGTGTCGGCCCGGATCAGTCTGCGCGGACAGCGCATGCTGATTTGGGTCGATACATTACGCAGAAGCCATAATGTTGGTTTTCTCGCGGGACGGCTCAGAAATAGGTTGATACCTGGTACTTAATTTGAACAACTCATCATAAATAACAAACCAACTGCTCCGACATTTTGAAAGATGTTCATGATTTATGCATATCCGTCTATTGTTAAACCCACGCCAACGAATTCCAAGAGAGTAAATGTTTGTCCAAAGTGCATTACTGGACCCATCTATAATACTCTTCAGACGTGTTGTCGTAAATAACACATCCGATAAGTCTAGTTTGAAAGTTATCGTTTTTAGTCGTGTGTGATTTGACTTATGAATGCAAAACTATACTGTCATATTTTTTACCGAGATAACCGCTATCTTTAAAACCGAAGAACCTCTCAATTTCCTTAAATAATCAAACTGACAAAGAAATCCTTTGCGTATGAATTAAAAACATTCCAGCCGCGTATTCTATTACGGGAATACTTTTGGTATTCACTAGATATAATGCGTGAATCTACCGGACATAATGTTACACATTGTTGGAAATGTAGCAGAGACCTTATGGTTCAATGTCACGTGACCTGCTGACATAAGTGCAATACATTCGCAATGTATAACGCATATAGGACCTTGCATATGATTCGACATAAACTGTTAACCTTTTTGTTATTATCGTCGTATATATCCATTAACATAATGCCCCTGTAATAAACTTGATATTGAACTACTTGAAGCATTGTATTTGAACGTTATACAACCCTTCCAAACTATCCCACCTATGTAAATAATCAAACGAGATAAATATATTCTGCATTTTATGCAAGTTGTGGCATTTTTAACTTAGAAACTCTGGTTAAAGTTTTGAGTGAAATTACATATCTCAGTAACTACTTGATGCATTGCATTGAAACTTACATACACTCATGTAAGATAACCCTATCATGTATTTAATGAAAGTATTACCCTTTGAAAATTATGGTTTATATTTTATAAATAACTACATTAGAGTCCATATCTCAGTAACTAATAAGCGTGGAATAGTCGAGCGCGCTGTCTTACGGAGAGCTCTTGTTTTATCAATGCACACTTCTGGTTTCATTGATACCAACACAAAACCTTCAAACATCTTCTCCTACCATACAGGGCCGTAAGGAACGAGGATGTATGAGTCTGAAGTGCAAACCTTTTACAAATTTTCTCCTCAGAAAGTGTTTGCAGTTTATCAAATCACTTTAAAGAAATTTTCCTAGGGTCATTCTTTATGAAATTCTTTCAAGGCAAGTTGGTTGATTGATAAAAACGTGGCCACCAGGGACCAGGGCTGTTCTGTCTGATATGGCAACATGCTTAAAACATTAAAAATAATCTCCTGAATATATGTGGCCGATTTCAAATAGAGTTTTAAACGGTCTTTGGGTTATACATGTTCTTTCGTGTCTTACTGATTGGTAAAAGTAACATGGCCGCCAGATGGCAGAGCTTTTTTTCATAACTTTTATGGCTATTTTAAATGAAACCTTTCTTCAAGCCATGTTGATTGGTCTCAAAATATGGCCGCCTGGGAGCGGATCCGTTAGCTTTATATGGCTTAATTAAAAACAAAATCATCCGAAAATATTTTGCTGAATTTCAACTAAGTTTGAAGAACTGTTTATTGGTTGACCTTCGCTATGGTGAATATATTTTGACCGATGGCAGTGGATCGATACTTTTTCTCTTGTTTACTTAATGTGTATTAACAAGAAATCGAATATACTTCTCCACTACGTATGGTTAAGACGCTGAGTGTGGACATCTTTTTGGGGGTATAAAACCCATAAGTTGTGTGTGGAATATGTGTGTTTGACATATTTTCTTCATGTTTTGTTAGGTTGATTTCAAGTTTGCACACACATTTTATAAATAAGGTATTTCAACCTATTTTACAGGTTTCTAAGGTTAACATTTGTTAAAACACTTAAGCACGAAGTGCGCTAGGTGAGTAATTGTGATCTCTCTTTGTCCGTCCGCCGTCAACATCCTCACCTCTGTAACCGACGGGTCAATTGGGACGAAACTTCAGAGGAAATATCAATTGTACTGCCAAATTAAAATTCCTTTAAAAGAAATTGAATCCATGCAGAATTATAGTTTCCATGGCAACCAAAGGAAGGAACATTTTTATCCTTCTAGACTAAGGGGGGGATTTTTAAATTATTTTGTAGAGATTTTCCTTGCCTTGTTTCTATCACATTCTTTTAAACATGGACATTGGTCCAAAACATGACCACCAGGAGTCGGGGAAGGTTTTCATTATATTTATTTAATGAAAACTTTGCGTAAAGGTAACTTCGATCTGAACTTTGAAAGATGTTTCGTTCAGTAACTATATATTAGTATGAAGAGTCAGAATCTTCAAACTATATAGGACTATTAAGTTATAACACAAATGACTTCTATTGAAGTTGTTTTTTGTGACAGTATATCAACGGTCAAGGTAACAAACGTGTTTTCTCTAATGACTTGTCAGTCGGAGAGACATGCGAGTTTTCCATAAGTGATTATAATTGTTTAATATTGATAATAATATAGAGGACATATTTTTCACTAGATTTTCTTAAAACTTGCTCAGATATTTGCCTGCAACCTGTAGATGATATGTATCGTGGTAACACTAGTTGTGCTACAGCCAGTTATATATTTTAAATCCGCGAATACCGGTCAATTTCCAAAACGATATTCACAGAAAACTTACTCAGAGGACAACAAATAAGTTCAGTTAGGAGATACTGGCCAACACGGGCCTTTTATTTCCAGTTCAGTTTAAATCGAATCGATAAATGTCACGGACCGTGGCAATACTTATGTTCCGAGATAAGTGCTAGGTCAACTCGATATCTTTCCAAGGTTGATAACTCTTCGATGTTCGTTGCTTGCCTTTATTGATGAATTAGTGTTTAACACCGTTTTAAACAATGTTTCATATAATTGCGGCCAGTTCACCTACTCATATGTTTTCTGGTTTTCTCACAACAGTACCCCACACAACATACTCTCCCAGCAACTGGTTGCGTTTCCACATAGAATGTAGGCCCCGGATGATTGTCAAAGTGACCTTTGTCATACGTCGGAAAGAATTTTTGCCGAGCTTGGGTTCCAACTCACAACCCCTGGGTTGACGATCAGCGTCGCTACCGACTGAGCTACCGGCACTCGGCCTCTTGCTATTGAGTCCTCATTTGTCTTATGATATTGTTTCATCATTGCTATGTATGGCTTTGAAACATATTCATCATCGTACGGCAACGTGATGGTGTACGGGCCAAAACTGCCAAGTATATTAATTTGATTTATTGGCGTACTTTTTTTGAACAATGACACCTGCTCGCGTCACTCTTGTTTCTTTATATCAAGTTAAACCTTTTCCCACATAAAAACGTTGTATGACGTCTCGAAACAAGAATTTCTCCTTTTGCCACAATGTTTTCAACTTTTTCCAGTAGTTGTACCTTCATTTATAGAGAGTTCACATATGTTTGCCAATATGTTTTCAACGTCTTCTGCTGCAGATTGACTCTATGTGGGAAAGGATTAAGTGAGAGCCTGACTTTCAATACTTTGAGAACTCGTGCTTCTATGACTTGTTTGACACCCTAGCCTTTAATTGAAACGACCATAATTAAACACAATTGATCAAACTAAACGACCATAATTAAACACAAT
>JAUELF010028496.1:0-28605 GCA_031471495.1 Clinocardium nuttallii
ACACCAGTATATCTACACACCAGTATACCTGCACACCAGTATATCTACACACCAGTATACATGCACACCAGTATACCAGGTTCAGCTAAATTATTTGAGTCGCGTCTAGAGATTTGGGTTCTTAATAAAACTCCGCAATGAAATGTGTACGTATGTGATATTTATGCTAACGGTGAAGACTCTGGTAGGACTGTACGGATTCACAGGCTCGTCGGAGTCTTCATTATTCGCAGACCCGACAAGACCATGAAACCGCTGAACATTTATAACCTTTGATAACTTTATACGTGCTTATTACTATTTATTTTATATACGTTCGTATTACTATTTATATTTATATACGTTCTTATTCAAAGAGTGTAAGACTAGAATTGTAGGACCCACACAATATCATATTTTACCATTTTTATGCGTTTTCATATTATCACAGAAAGAGGGATTCTGAAGTTCCCTACATATATAATACGTCAGCCGTAAATAACGGATCTATCATAACAAACAACCGCAAGTAACGTTGAATAATGTATTAATTAACAGACCCGCCGTCCAAAACTGCCGTCTCAAATTATCATTTGTGTTTGTTTTCGCCATATAATGGATCATTTGCAGTCGCTTGTATATCGATATAAACATATGCACAGGCTCGCCCGAGTCGTTACTGTATGTACACGGGCTAAAACATCTTCTAAAGAGTTATTTGTTTTTGTTTTATTTAGGCATGGTCGTGTTTGTCATGCATTGATTGTTATAAAGTAAAAGGGTTATCTCCTTTTACATTGTCCTGAGTTTTTTAATAAGGTTTTAACACTGTGGTTTGATTGGTCGATAACTCAAAGGTTTATACTATATATATTGGTGTATTTAATAGAGAAAACATAATCAAAACGAAACGTTCATATTATTCAAACTTAAATATGGGCTTAAGAAGATTTATTTGTAGTGTTATGCTGTTAGCCGCGATTGCAGACAACGCCTTTGGTATGTTTTTTTCTTTTTTAAAATCATTGTCATGTTATCTTACTTTGGCAAGGAAGCTCAAGAGCAGTTCATGCTTCTTTATACCTTAAGTTAAACTTATTTGTGTAACATCGAATGTGAAACAAGCTTTCAGCTTATAATAATCACGATGGAGTCTTAACCTGTACTCGCGCCGTTTGTGTGGAAATGAAAAGCAAAGGCTTATCACGCAATTCGAGCACGGTTTTAGTTCGAAACGCTTACACTCTACCACTATACACCTGTCTTTAATACGTATGGGAGTGTAATCGACATATAGCCTTTGACTACTTGCATCTCCCGTATACGTATAAAGCAGGCATTGTTAGATCGTATTATATCTATGAGCATCTGTGAACACTGTCGTGTATATGTGTACGTAAACGACTCAATATTCGATCCCCGGTTGGGTCATACTGTAGACGTTAAGAAAGGGTAAAAGTGGCTTTCCTCCTTGGTGCTTCCAATCGCGGGGGAAAGCATTTTGACAGTGGTGTCAGGGTAGGTATTACCAAGGAAACACCGTGATATAACTGAAATACTGTTGAAACGGGCGGTAAATCCCTCTAAAACAAACACTCATGTGAATATGAGTCTATGTACAGCCTAACCAAGAGTAATCAACTCCATCTGCATGTTAAATGGACATAAATACAACTTCTGACAACATCGCTGGAAGAGATGACTAAAGTAGAGATAGTTCACATATGGTCCGTTCCATAAGAAAACCAAGAAAGTTGATTCTGAGTTTAAGTATCGACACTACTTCTTTAAGAAACAGAACATATACAGAAGGCGACAACAAGAAGGCATGGCCTGGCATGCTTAGGGTGATCAGGGTCGATACTAAATCGTGTACACAATGTTGGTTTTCTCGCAGAACGGCTCAATAAAGTACCTAGATAGTTCAAATGTCGTCGGTTATATAGTTGCGGCCTGTGGAAAAGTGCTTATGTCAAATACCTGCCCTTCCATAGTTCAAATGTCGTATGTTATATAGTTGCGGCCTGTGGAAAAGTGCTTATGTCAAATACCTGCCCTTCCACAATAATTAAAATCCATGTCTTCTCTCAGGTCAAAGTTACGAAGGTCGTCGACGAAGACCGGTAAACCCCGGACGCCCTTTAGAATGTCCGCCCATACGATGTCCCCTGCCTTGTGCATACGGTTTACAAACAAATAACCGAGGCTGTTCGATCTGCAGGTGTAATCGTAAGTTATTTGTCTAAATTTCAAATGTTACTTTGTTACTTCTGTTCCATTAGTAATAATAGAAACATATTATAGTTGTATATGAATAGTGATTTAGTTTATTTTTCAGAACACAAAGTGAGACGTTAAAACAATTTCAATTATTTAGAAATAGAAACCTTGTGATTTAAGATACATTTAATATATATTCGTATTCAGTTCTTGCAATTATTGAGCAATCGAGAATTTGTGGCAAAAGCTATGAGCTGTTCAAAGTTTGGCCACGAACTCCAGATTCCAAAAATTCGTAGTAAATTCGTTACAAATTCGAAGTGTATTATTAGGCATCGCAACTGAATTATTATCGATTCATAGGCATTCGCAGGTATTCTTATCTCATTCGGGGAATCGTGAATTCGTGGCTTGACCATGCATCGGTTACGAATCTGTCACGAATTACACGAGAACTCGCCGAACCAGAAATCTCAAGAATTGTCAAGAATAGTCACGAATTCATTTGTTTTCAATAGTAACTGATTCCTAACTGATTCCTTACATTCGTGCAGTATGAGTAATATATTTTTGTTAATCGTAGTGAATTCTGGGCATTATTCGTGCGACTCCAGCCGAATACCACGAATAATCGTAACTCTAACGTACCTGTATCGTACTGGATCGTAAAGCGTCACGAATTGGACAAGAACATTTTGCAAAATTCCATGCGGATCCTCAATTTAAAATTAATGGCGATTTGTAGGATTCTTGGTCTGTGTATAAAATATTAGCTTTGATTATGGAGGACATTCAGAACTATTTTGTTCAAAATGTTTTTTGTCGCTATAATTGATTGTTCCCAATTTTAATTACATTTAAAGGGCTATCGTTAGGTATAGTTTTAACTTGTTTTTCTTCTTTTCATTCGTCTTATTTTTCTACTACCACTTCATCTAATAGAATAATATATATTCCAGCCGGACTAATCGTCGAACATTTTCCACCAACACCCTTTTCGTCTTCTCCTTCCTTCTTCTTCTCTTCTTGTTCTTGTTTTTCTTCTTCGTCGTCGTATTCTTCTTCCACTTCAACTGTTAATATAATATACATTTCAGCTGGACCAATTGTTGATCCCTTTCCACCATCGTCTATTACATCTTGCCCTGGGGGATGGGAAATTGACAGACCAGCGCGTGTATGCGGTACCTTCACAAGCACCACACATTGTGGAATTGCTGGTATTTGTAGCGGGGGTGCAGCTGATGAACCAGGCTTTTGTTGTATACGAAAACAAGTCCCACAAAATGGTGAGTCTTCACTTAAACCATTAGCCTCATTGACGATTCAATTCATTCACACCAAACAGCTCCTTGCATATGTCGAGCCTATGTAGCTCAGTCGGTAGCCACGCGGTTGTGTTTAGTTTCAACTTATTTATTTTAAATCGATTGTGAAACAAGCCTTTGGATAGATTAATCACTTTCGATGTCTGCTTCCTGGAGACTTAACCAGTACTCGCGCCGTTTGAGTGCAACAATCCCAAAGTCTGGACCCGCTCATCACGGGACTCGAACCAGGGACCTTTTATACGAGAGGCTGACACTCTACCTTTGCACCACTGTCTTTCACGCGGTTTGTCATCCAGGGGTTGTGAATTCGAACATTCTTTCCGACGTTTTAAAAAAATATTGTGACCAGTGTCATTCGTCTTACACAAATAGGCAAATGATGAAAAGCAGCCAGTTTCCTTGGCAAGTATGGTGTTTGGTGTACTGATGTTGGAAAACCATTAAAACATCGGTAGGTGAACTGGACGCCATGATTTTACTGAAAAATTGTTGAAAACAGCGTTATACACAAATCAATCAATCAATACATGCATATCAAATTTGCGATCAGTGAAGTTCACATTTGGCAAGGTCGATATAAAACCTATACAATTTATTTAATTTTCTTCTCAATTCATTTACTCAAAAAGCTTAACCTTAAAATGTCTTAAAATGGATTTCTCCTATTCGTAGGCGGATATAATACGGTCTGCAAACTTGGTCTCTTATACAATGTACAGAATTTGTCTGACATCTCTGTATACAATAAAAGGTTTGACAACATTGTGACAAAAGGATTCATTTCGCATGATGAGTAAATTGCCCTTGTAACACAATGTTTTAAACTTTACTCAATATGTTTCACTCTATTTTTAATTAAATGTTAACATATTTGCTGTATTTTGGAAACAGTTAAGACTTGTTCAAATATTTTTTCTAGTGTTGTCACGTCATTATTCGACATCCATAATGTTTGTTGTTTGTATTAACGAATCTAGTCACATTGAGATGATTATTGTGATTACCGACAACAAAGGTTTAATCAAGTAAAGGACAAGTGACATTGTGAAGCAAACAAGTTTACTCCCGTGTAACATACTTTGTAGGAGTGTAGGGGATAATTGTGACTTTATATTCTGTTTTCAGTGCATTGCCCTATAGATAACAGCAGGTGCTGGAATAACCAAAAAAATGATTTCTGTACGCATGGCAGTTGTGGTAATGGATTGAAATGTTGTAAGCAAGCCTGTGGTAGAAGATGTGTGCCGGCTAAAGGCGAACTCTACGGACCAGGAGGAGGAGGGCGAGGGACCGGAAATGATTAAGATAAACAGATAACGATCTCCATTTTTGTTATGTTTTGTAATGTTTTGTTTTATTTTAACACAACTGTGAATAAACTGTACAAACTTTAGAAATTATCTTCTTTTAGTATGGCATTAATTCATTTGGAATTACTTAGGATTTGCGCCATTTAAAAGCAAATATAAAAAGTCAAATGCTGGAATGATGTATACTACTCTCATTTAAATCAGTCCTTAACTTCGTTGCAGTAGCTGTTATGTTTTTTACCAAATAACAAAGCAATCATGGAGAAATATCCATCCTATAATGACCCGGATGATACAAGGTACGGACTAAAGATATACAAACTGGCTTTCGTTCAGATATATTACATCATCCCTCTCAAGCTAATACAATTTTAAGAAATACTCGAATAACAATTTATAGAGTTAATTGTTTCAATATACCAAGGGAGACAATTACTGATAGTACTAATGGTTCAGACAGTTTTCATCCTCAGTTAATTCCCTTTGTATGTTAAATGTTCTTGTCCGTTTAATGTTGTTACTCGTATTTAGACACTTTTATACAACTAATTTAATGCTAATTATACAAATATTAAATGGATAACAACTGAAATCATGTCTTTATATATATTTGAATTTTGACTCACATTGCAACCGACTAGAGTAAACATTTAAAAAAACCTAAACTAAATATTTTAACATGGACAACTAATATGTATAAGCTGATACACCTTACATGTTGAGACATTCAATTTCTTTTGAAATGCTTAATTATCTCAAAATCTAACCAATGACAGGAAATGAACATACATGTTATTATACATCATTGGCTAATTTGTTTCACAAGGATTATTATGCCTCTTAACACAGTGAATACCAACATAATTATAATATACCAAACTATGATTTTAATACGCATCTAAGGTATGCACTCTGATCTGATTATACACCTATTCCTGGTCATGATAATTGTGTTTCGTTAGCATTTTAATGACTCTTCCTGATCTTGTCATACATGAATTTTCATTTCTTCAATTGCTGTTGCTTGATGACTTACATTGCTCTTCTAACACTTTTTCTTGAGAATCACTAACACACAGATCACTATCCCGACTCTCTGAAATAGTGGCTTTTGTCGGACGGAGGTGTTTCTTGTTTCGCCAATCGTTCTTTTTCCCTGGAATGTATGATCGTGGACTCGAAAGTTTTTGTTGGTTTTTGTTGGTTCCCATTTTGTAGAATTATCACGGCGCATCTCATTGTTCTGCTCTTGGCCACAATGTTTATCAAAATTATGCTTACGTCTCATTTGAAAATAGTCTTTTCTATTTTGCATCATATCCGCATTATGTTGTTGTGGCTTCAACAGTGGTGACGTCACGGGTTGTGTAGTTTTCGGACGTCGGCTTGGAAACATTTGAGCTGGAGATAAACCTGTTTCTTGGATTACAGTGTCTCTGTATATCATTATGGAAATATACGGATCCTTCTCCGTTTTCAAGAGAGATTCCACTGTTTGTGTCCCTCTTTTAGTAGGTCCATTTGATTGCGCATACATTGGTGAAGTTGTAACATGCTGAAAACCATAGTCTTTTAAGAATGTCTTGAACCTTCCTGATACGAACTGTAGTCCGTTATCACTATACAACATATCTGGGATTCCATACCTTGACAATTGACTTTTCATGTATGTGATTGTATTCTCAATCGAAATATTGTTTAAATTAGCAATTTCTGGCCATGAAATGTATTTGCCTCACTTACAATGGTCTATTGGCAATCTCAGTTTTAATGAGTGGTTTTCTGTTTTTTGTTCAGATTCACAGAAATATTTAACCATTCCTGGCCAGAACAGTGTTTTTCAGGCACGTGATTTACATTTCATAATTCCCGTATGAGCTTCACGAACTCTTTGTAACATTGTAGGTCTCAGTTTCTTTGGAATTATCAGTTTATGACCTTTGAATAGAATTGCATTAATAAATGTGATTTCATACCTAAAGTTCCAATATGGTTTTAACACTTCTGGAGTTTTTTCTTGTTTATCTGGCAAACCCTGTACTACGTTTTTACGCAGGACATGTAAATTCATGTTTTCATCATGTTCTGTTTCTAATTAAAAAAACCTTTTTTCTTCCGAGACGGGTAGATATGTCAATAGGTTAACTGAACTTAAATCTTCTTTTGGTTCATCCAGATATGCAGTCTGAATATAATTGTTTTAAGGTTTGGGGTGCCTGGATATTGCATGCAGTTGACGGTGGTCCAATTCAACTAAAACCTTTTTATCAAGTAAATTCTGATGAAACTTGGTACATCCATATAGGGTTGCTACTACTTCTTTTATATCTCAGTATGTTTTCTTGGGGCGTTAGTAAGCCTTTTTAAGTACAGGTGCTTCTATAACTGTCTCTTTCAAGCACTCAAAAGCTTCATCTTGCTCTTTTACCCAGTGCCACTGAATATTCTTTTGTAGTCGGTTTTTCAGCGGTTCACCTTTCTAAGATAGGTGTTTGATGAAATTGCCTAGATAATTTACAATCTCTAGAAATGGCATTAACTCTTTCATATTTTCAATTAGTTCCATGTTCCTGACTGCCCTTACTTATTTTCATCTGGTTTCAACACTTTACGTTACTAATCGAAGTCTTTCTAAAACTGTCATTTTACTTTGTTTAGCTTTAGACTTGTTTAGCTTTAGAATATTCTCATTCAGCCTGTGTAGTACTTTGTACGGTCTAGAATCATGTCCTTTCCTATCTGAACCAACATAGGAATATTGTCTACGAAGGGTTCACAACATTATAGGTATTGTACCATGTTTAAAGGTAGCTTCTTGTACACATCGGGTATGTATTTACCCCCAAAAGGCATATATACATAGAGGAGTGTTAATAATACATATTCCTCATCTTATGCACATTGCCAAAATCCACAACAAGCATCTAGATTGCTGAATAGTTATGCTTTAGAAATTGGTTGAAAGATGTCTTCAATTGTTTTCATCGGGTAAGATTCCCTTTTGATTGCTCAATTTGAATCTTTGGAGTCCATACAGAATCTAAAATTATCATTAGGCCTAATTTCACTAATCATTGAGTTTACCCATTCAGTTGGTTCATATTGTTTCATAATATTGTTTGTCCATGAGTGTGTGTTTTTCTCTGATTTTCTCTTGAAGAACAAATGGCACTTTTCGTGGTGCTTAAACCATAATAAGAGTAACTGATTTATAAACTTTTCTCTTTGTGATAACCTGCTTATTTTCCAAGAACAGTGTATTAATATCTTTGGATTTTCTTCTCAATGTCAATGTCTTTTTGTATTGACATACTGAATACTCTTTTCACTTAATTAAGTTTCTCACAAGTATTATAGCCTAATACTGTTTCTGCTGGTTTCTCCATAATGTGAAATTTAACACTATGAGTTTGTCAATTTATCAAACAATTGAATTGTCTTATTCCACTAGCTACTGCATGTACCTTTTTTTCCTTTTTCGAGTGTCTGTCTCGACGTTTAGGACTATTGTTTATCTAAGTGAAAGTAGTCTTACTCTTACATGCTACGGCAAAGTGATTATACTTCTTACATACTTCTTACTTTTGAACACAGTTCACCTATTGTTAGACACCTGTTTTTATAATGTATCCTAACACATTTTGAACAATCATGTGTTACAGCTTTCTCCTATTTTGGTATAGCCTTTTAGTTAAAGCGAGCTCCACTTTTCACAAATGTTTACTTTTTCAGTTTCTGATTCCACACATTTGTTGGCAATTTCGAACTTCATACGCTCTGGCATTGTTCAACGTTCTTTTTTTTTATGCCATATACAACCGTCGCGAACCATTTCAGTTTTATCATAATAACATTCCTTCAAATGGATATGTAAGTCAGTAACGAATTGATCAAATGTTTCATCTTCGTTCCATTCTACTACTGAAACGGTACCGTTCGATATAAGCTTAACGTATCGCTGAAAAGTATCGTTGTACGTCTTCAATATTTGTTCTCAATATCTAACATTTGCCAGGTTTGATAGATCTATTTAATAATGACCCGGATGATACAGGATCCAGACTGATGATATGCAAATAAAATCGTTATCGTCCATATATATGACAGTAGCGAACTCTTATATAGATCTAATTACTGCACATTACAGGTCATCTCAGATTGACATTTGCGTCATCCAATCAAGTTGTCGCAAACAAACAAGTTAGTTATTAACAGGTTAACATATATACAAGCGATAGAGAAGCGGTGATGATGTATCGCGCGATCACATTGGACATAATAAGTGACACCAGCACATGAATATCAAAATGTATCGAGTGATTTCGAGACGACGTTAATGAGACGTTATCAGATCTAATAAAATACATTATAACTAGTTTTAATGGATATTCTTCGTTGGCTGTCTCGAGTGTGTGGTTGGCATTGCTCTTGAATGAAATACGGACTAGTGATACTTGTAACTTAACCAGAAAAGGTCGTTTTATAACTGAAATAAATATAGGAAAATGGCGAAAACCGCATATAACCAAACAGCAAACAAACAGATTCAATATACGCATAGCGAAGTAATTCGATCTATGTGTTCTGGACCTTGATATTTATTTATCATGTGACAGTTGAATTAGTACGAACAATGTATCGCTTTCTTAACCCATTCCCACAATAGTCGCTTTCTAACGCCTCTGCAAAGACAACGTTATAAAACATAGTGTCAAAAGGCGAATTTGCACACTTATGGTTCTTCCATTTATAGATGGTATTCAAAAAATAAAATTCGTGAAACAGATTTCATGTGTACGTCGGCAAACTACTGGGTTTGCAGTCTATAGGGAGCTTGTGCGATTTCAAATGTCGTCCATAGGAATATTCAAATAATTGAATATTGGTATAAAATTTAAGAACCCTTATTCAATTAAATATAAACTCTTTAAGATGTCAGATGTCAAAGGAAACAACATAAACGGATGGACAATAAATGCCAAACAATTGTTAGAGTCTATAGGACAATCATAGTTATGGACTCCAAAGCATGTAACAAATGTAGATCTAAAATCTAAAATCTAACTTTTTCCGTCATATCCTAGCGCCATGAGTGTCCTGGATTTCTAACACCAGCACTCCAAACGTTGATGAAAGAATGAATGTATATTGTTTTATGGCGCATCGACAGCTAAGGTCATTTAGCGCGCAATTAAATTTAATTATTCATGATCCCTGGGTAAACAAAGGCTAGGACTAGGCTAGAAAATGTGCCTTGCCCAAGGGCACTCCACCATGACCGAATTGCCGCGACTGGTTGATGAAAGACGTATCATTTGAATACATCTGAGGTAATGCTGTTCGGGCTTCGTACAAACCCATAATCCCTTGATCGACCTTTTTAAAACTTAAAAAAACTAAAAATATATATATCTGTTTGAAGCTTCATGAATAGTTATTATATAATAACTCCCTTTGATGAACTAATCAAAGCACCGAAGGCACTGTAGTGGTGATCGTGTAGAATATATTGCAATCTGACAAGCAGTGTCTCGGTGCACTAATAATTTGAACAAAGTTAAGACACTTATATCCAATAACATTTTATGGTGGCATATAATAATATGTATGTTTTGCAGCAAATTCTTTATCGACAGAGATACGTTCCAAGAAGGGTTGTGTGAATGACAATTTCTGGCTGTATGGAGAATTAAAGCAATCTCTCGTATTGAAGTTTCATTGAAATATATTCAGTACTTTTAGAGTTATGCTCAATGCAAATAAAGTGTGACGGACGGCCGGATGTTTTTTTTGTAATGCACTTCCGCTCTTTAATATCAAAAATACATTTTAAGCTTCATCGAAATATCTTTTCGAGTTATGTTCCTGACATGGAAATATGAAGTGTAACAAGGGAGATAATTTGAAAACTATTCACTATAAAGGTATGGTTCTTGTATTATGCCCTCTCTCGTATTGAAGTTTCATTGACATATATTCAGTACTTTTAGATTCATGCTCAATGCAAATAAAGTGCGACGGACAAAATGTGACGGACGGACATTCTTATGAAGTGTACGTGTGGGGTTATTTCCTTTGATGTATTTTTGGGGTTGCAACCCACTATGCTATTCATTCCGTAATTACATCCCTTTAACGGAATGAAGTATATTAATATGCACATAAGACACCCGTTATAAAAGAAACAAAAAAACTACTTATCTAGGTGTCTTTATATGGATGGTGGGTGGTTGGGTTTCAAGAACAACACGCACCCCACAAGTACTCTCCCATAAGTACACACGGACAGACGTGACAAAGCGACAACTATATGTTTCCCAAACTAGTGTTGGGAGCATAACAATATAGGTGCCTTTTGAGAGACCAGAGTTTAAGCTCCAGAATTATGAACTTTATTAGAATGTTTATCTTGGTGGTATTTATTTATTGGAAAATCATGTGTTAATCACTAGGCGTTGGGCCATATTTAAGAAAACATACGGTGCACCAGTTAGAGACCGCAAAATCGAAACAAGCATGTTGAAACTATTTTAGAATAATTATATTGATGATATCTGGACCTCAGTGAAGTTCGTTCCCTATTCCGTATTCCTTATTCAAATGTGAAGTTGATTACTTGTTCCTTGTTCATTATTCCTTATTCAAATGTGAAGTTGATTACTTGTTCCTTGTTCATTATTCCTTATTCAAATGTGAAGTTGATTCCTTACTCCTTGTTCCTTATTCAAATGTGAAGTTGGTTACCTTTTCCTTGATCCTTATTCAAATGTGAAGTGTGTTACTTGTTCCGTGTTCCTTATTCATTACTTTTTCAAATTGATTATAATGTACTGCATATGTTAATGTTGCCACCAGAACTGTTCATGATGTTGTTGTAGCTGATGAAAAAGACCCATGGGTATATTTTAAATTTCAAGAAAAGAAGCCTCTGCTATCACATATATAATTCGAATTGCATATGTTGATGTTGTACATAACAATTGTGCTATTTTGTTGGCTTTAGACGATGACGGAGACCCATTTGTACATTTCAAATCACCTGTTACCTATTAAAAAAAGCTGCTACTTGTTCATTTCTTATTCATAAAATCCATTCAAACTGCATACGTTGATGTTGACAACAGCAACTTTGATGTTGTTGTTGTTGTAGATGCTGACGAAGGTCTATAAATACCGTTTTCATGAAAGGAAGCCTTATCTATCAAAAACATTTCTTAAACTGTATATGTTGATGTTGAAATTCACAATGTTGATGCTGTTGTTACTGTATATGATAACAGAAACCAATTGGTACATATTAAATCACCTGTTACGTATTCAAAAACCTGTTAATCTTTTGACCGTGGTGTAGAAGGGAAGCCATTACTGTCCCAAAATCCATTCAAAATGCATTTGTTTATGTTACCCAATAACAATATTGAGGTTGTTGTTGTTGTAAATGATGAAAGTGAGATATTGGTACATAATAAATCACCAGTTCATTATTCAAAAACCTGTTACTTATTCAGCCGCTCTCTGGTTCTTGAACCTTGAGCCTTATTCAAATGTTGGTTACTTGTTCCTTATTCAAATGTTAAGTTGGTTATAAGTTCCTTGTTCCCTTTTTGTTATTTAATCAGTTTTAATCTAAGGTACTGCATATGTTATTGTTGCCAACACAACTACTGATGATGTAGTTGTGGTTGTTGTAGATGAATATAGAGACCTATTGTTACATTTTAAATAACCTGTTACTTATTCAAAATCTGGTAACTTATCTGTAACTTAAGTTGCTTCTGTTATCACAAATGCCATTTGAATTGCATATATTGATGTTGTAAACCACACTCCTTTGTTTTCATGTGACGTCACAAAACAATGCGCACTTAACGACCGCCATTCCCTTATCCCCCCCTTTAAAATCAATATCGTCACTTCCATTTCCGTACACAATTCATCATCCGGGGAGAGCTTCTGTTTTTGTATCTAATATAATCCATTTTAGATTCGAAAATGTATTTAAAACAATAGTCAAATCGATGCATTGATATCTTACCTTTATTAATCTGGTGAAATTTTGGTATGTTCCCAGTTAAATAATATCCTTAAAATGCACTTCAATTTACACACCCAAACTTTGAGTATGACTTGAGCCGCCATATTGTTGTTAACAATTTTCATTTTTTAAATTTGAATTAGTGCTCTTATAAAATAAAGCCCTTTCGATGTATTGATACTAACTTTTAAATCTCCAATGAAAAACTATCGTCTTAACTTTATATCCAATCACATTATTCATAAATTACACGTGATCTCGGTGATATATGACAAGCCAATCAACTCACACACAGCATGACCTCCTGTAACATATGACATAGAAGGTCAAACAATAAAAACAGCACCGGAAATTAATTGGGTTTTATGACCTTGAATTGGTGTCCAATAAACAACATCGTGTCATTTTCGATTAAACTGTGAATAACGCCTTTTGTCACATCCTTTCCAACTTTATTTATATGTGATGTCATGCAGATCGTTCTAACAGATTATATCTAATCAATCATATGCGTTTGCACACACATTTGCCTAAATGATTTCAAAGTCGTCTGTTGCAATTCTATTGCATGTGGTAAAAAGGCTTAATTATCCATTATGTTTTATCGGCACTTATTTCAATTATGAGATCTATTAATTTTATATCTCTTAATTGAAATAAAGCGGAGAAAATGCAGATAAAACCTAATGGACATTTCACGCTTTCTCACATGCAGCATTTCCGAATCATCGGAATGTTAAATGTTTGCATTATTCCAATTTAAGTGGTGGGTTACATATGTAAGAGCTACCAAAACACTTTACAAACTAGGTAGTTACTTTAACTTATAAGACCGGCCCTTGCCGTCTCTCCATGTCTCATACTGTAGACTAAATTACTTATGAAACTAGCTGCGGTGTTTGACGTTATTGTGCTACACTCGCAATGCGAAAACCTTGCACGGCAGAGATCACCTTTAACCTCCACACAGACGTAGCTGTCAAACAGTTGATTTAAATCAGTTACATTTTGTGAAATTAGACGATTTTATTTAGATTATAAAAGGATTTTATTTGGATTATAACAGGTTTGCATGCAGGTTTGAGAGATTATTTTAAAATATTTGTTTAATTCACTGTACAGACTGAACTACTTTACCTAGGTAAACAAGAAAACAACACCGCTATATAGTATATCTGCATCATTTCATACAGTGTCAATTACAGTACCGGCGAACTAGGGAAACAAAATGGCGGACCATGTGAGCGCGCGTTGCATTCTGGGTAATTGTGTACACAAGTGTGATGTCAGTGAAAACAAAGGATTGCGATATTGTTGTTGTTATAGATGCTGACGGAGATCCATTAGTACAATTCAAATCACCTGCTACTAAATAAACAAACCTGTTACTTTTTCGTTATTTATTTAGAAAATCCATTCAAACTTCATGCATCGATGTTGCCAACAGCAAATGTGATTATATTGTTGTTGTAGATGCTGACGGAGATCTATATTACCTTTAAAATAACCTGTTACTTATTCAAAAACCCTGTTACTTATTTTGCCGTTTTCTTGTAAAAAGTCTTTTTTTATCCAATACATTACTAATACTGCATATGATGATGTTGACAATCAAAACGTTGATGCTTTTGTTACTGTAGATGATAACAGAAACCCATTGGTTCGTTTTAAATCACCTTTGACTTATTCAAAAACCTATTATTTATTTGACCGTCCCAAATATCATTCACAATGCATTTGTCTATGTTTCCAACAACAATATGGAGATTGTTGTTGTATTAAATGATGAAAGTGAACTATTGGTACATATTAAATCAATTGATACTATTTCACAAACCTGATACTTATTCAGCCGCTCCTTGTTCCATGTTCCTTATTCGAATGTGAGGTTGGTTATGCATTTTGAATGATATTTGGGACGACACTGGCTTCTTTTCTTGAACACGGTCGAAAAGGTAACAGCTTTTTGAATAAGTAATAGGCAATTTATCATTGTTATCATCTTTAACAACACAAGAACCAGCGTTGTGATTGTCAATATAAACATATCCAGTTTAAGTAATGTTTTGGATAAAAAATGCTTCTTTAAATGAAAACGGCCAATTTAGTATCAGGGTTTTTATAACAGGTAATACGTAGTAATAACAGGTTATTTAAAATATATCAATGGGTCTCTCTCATCATCTACAACAACAACAACATCATAAACAGTGATGTTGGCAACATCAACATATGCAGTACCTTTGATTGATTCTAAATAAGTAATAAAAAAGAACAAGGAACACATCATCAACTTTATATTTGAATAAGTAACAAGGAACAAGTAAACAACTTCACAGTCGAATAAAACATACATGTAAGAAACAAGGATCAGGGAGCGGCCGAGTAGGTAACAGGTTTTTAAATAGGTAACGGTTGATTTAATATGTACCGATAGCTCACCTTCATCATTTACAACAACCTCAATAATGTTTTTTGCAACATAGACAAATGCATGTTGAATGATATTTTGGACAATAATGTATTCTTTTCTTGAACACGGTCGCATAGGTAACAGATTTTTGAATAAGCATTAGGCGATTTAAAATGTACCAATAGGTTTCTGTTATCATCTAAAGCAACAAAAGCATTACCATATGCAGTTTAAGAAACGGTTTTGATAGAAAAGGCTCGTTTACATGAAAACGGCCGAATAAGTAACAAGGTTTTATGAATAATTAACGGGTGATTTGAAATGTACTTATGAGTCTACGTCAGCATATACAACCACAACAATATCACACTTGTGGTTAGGAACATCAACATTTGCAAATCGGATACTATTTTTGATAGCAGAGGTTGTCGAATACGGAATAAGAAACAAGGAACAGGGAGCGGCCGAATAAGTAACAGGTTTTTGAATAAGTAGGTAATTTAATATGTAAAATAGCTCACTATTATCATTTACAACAACAACAACAACATCAATAGTGTTGTTGGCAACATAAACACATGTAATTTGAATACTATTTGGGACAGCAATGGCTTCGTTTCTTGAGTACGGTCGAATAAGTAACAGGTTTTTGAATAGGTTACAGGTGAATTAACATGTACTAATCGGTTTCCGTTATTTTCATCGACATATGCAGCTTAAGTAATGTTTTGGATAGAAATGGCTTCTTTTAATGAAAACGGCCGAATAAGTAAGATTTTAAATAAGTAACAGGTTATTTAAAATGTACAAATGGGTCTCTCTCATATCTTCAACCACAACAACAACAACATCATCAACAGTGTTGTTGGCCTTATCAACATATGCAGTACCTTAGATTCAATCGGAAAAACTAACGAATAAGGAACAAGATACAAGTAACCAACTTCACATTTGAATAACGAAGTAGGAATAAGTAACGAACTTCATATGTGAATAAAGAAGAAGGAATATGAAAAAGGCGAATTCACTGAGGCGACTTCACTGAGGTCTTTCTTGGAAAAGGATCACTTTGTTATTGTGAACTGAGCATGGATGTACAATATAAACGATTTTATTGGTTCAGAAAACGAAAACGCGATACACTCACACAATGTTTACCGACTTTGATCTTTCAACTCAAGATAAATCTCTTAAGATATATCAACGTTTGATATTTCTCAAATCTAAGCATGAATCTGGTACCAAATTAGCACCGACATGATTTTAACTTAACCATGTAGGTCTTTGAAAGAATAATGGAATTGTTCATGTATCAGAGATCTTTGAATGGACCGACTTTATTTTGAAGCGGTGTTTTTGTAGAAACGAAAGACGATGAGATATTTGAAAGTGCCTAATAACATTTTGTTTGTCGCACTGTAATGATTTGCAATAAAATCCAACATGTGTTTGTTTATTAGGAACGCAATGAAATACAAACCTGTGTTTGTCTTTCAAGTACGGGATGCAATACAACATATGATTTTCTATCAAGTACGCATTGCAGTACAATAATATGTGTGTCTATTAGCAAAAAGTAGTCGGTAAATGAGAGGATATGAAACAGGTGTAAACTCATATTTTATGCTGTCATCATGTCCCTTTGCTTTAACATGTAAACACATTGAGTTTTGTATGAGAAACGTTAACGCAACTGATGTAAGTTTACCGGCTCATAGTAAAATATGAGGAATAACACGAGACACCTTACTTCGTAAACGACTTTCGGGAGTTTGTGACTGGTATAAACAGAGATCTGCCTGCACTACCTAACATAGTATTCCTTATTTGATAGCTTCCATTTCAAAAAACGTTTCTGGATATTACTTATGATCTTTGTTTGTTTTTTGGAAGTTTTTTTACACATTTTAAACAAATTTTAAATTATATCGTGTCGTTTCATCGGTAATTTTCTTGTATGACAGGTCTTATTTAATTATTGACACCTATCAATAAGTAGTAATGATATCCATGCAATCTTGAGCGCAAAGGTGGGTCCCCTTTCCAAAGTGTATGGTATGAGTGTAAGCTATTATCACTCGGATCGTATGGCTAATGCCAAATTAGACAAGGGTCTTGCAAGGGTTCAAATTTTATTACTCTCATTAGCTATACGTGCATTACTTTTAATTCAATGACAATGACTGTCATTAAACTGAATATGCTTATCGCAATTAAATGCTAATTCAGTTCAATTACCATACCAATACAATGTCCTTTCATCAAACTTAAGGAGAACACGAGCTGATTCCTTTCATCAACACGCCAAGTAGGGTGTACTCTGGGGTTTTAGATACGTTTAAACCTATGTATTTCTCATCTGTGCGATACAAGCATTCAGCTTATAGCAATCGCCTCAATGTCTGCTTCTTGGAATCTTTACTGCTACGTCGGCCTATCCGTTTGGTCGCATGTATTACCTTTGGTCAGACTATGGAATAACGTAGGCGGCTTCCTCATCCACTAGTAACATCACGTGAACACCAGGGTTCAGTTTAACTTGTATATCGATTGCGAAACACGATGTCAGCAATTATCAATCACGCTCGATATCTGCTTCCTTAACTTGCTATTGGTACGCGCGCCGATAGTGTGAATTGAACCAATTGCAAAAGACGCAAATCACTGGATTTTAATCCCGGACCTGTGGTACAATCTAAATGAAGATTGTCATACATTTTTAAACGGAGGTGATTCTTGAAATCAAGTCTGTGCATATGTGAAGTTCCAGAATTTCATACTTTGTATGGTTGAATGATTATTACTTAGACGTCCTTTCCTATTAAAACTTTAGAATTTAATGTCAGTTCCGTATTCATTTTTATCTGAAACCAACTTTGAGATTCGACAGTATCCCGTTTCTCATAGATACAACTATTTAACCAGTGCCCAGACCCCAACCACGCCCTAAACCTCCCTATACCCAATGGTATAGTTACTTATGCAATAATTCAGCAACTAGGACTTTAAGAATACGCTATTTAATACTTTCCATCCTTGGCGCTCAGGACTGATTAGAATATGGCACGATAACTTGACCAGCTATGGACCGCCGTAATAAAGCTGATACATTTATGAAAGCAGCATAAAACACCATACAGACAAATCAGCACATGTGTCGTTTCTGACATGAAATACGTCAAACATAAATACCGGATATATCACGACACATAACGTCGACATGCGAGAAATGAATATTTAATAAGAGGCTCGCCATGCACAAATGCGGTCTGAAATTAATGTTTTGATATGTCTCGCCTCTTCCAAAATCATTTCCGATTTAGCAGAATTATAATTTAAGCGTTTGAGTTCAAATGCACACGATAATTGATAATATACGCACAAGGGCCTACATCGCACAAAAGCATAGTGTACATAGTATATATATTTTTTCATTTCGGTATGCTCGTTTTATCCTTCATTGGTTGCTTTAAAATAACAAAAGTTATCTCCATTTTAATTGCGCCGCGAGTCTTTTGACACTGTTGTTTGATTGGACGATATTTCGATGATGTATACTACATATAGAGTTGTAATTAACAGTAAAACGGCATTAAAACGAAACGTTAATATTATTCATGCGTAATAATGGGTTTAAGAGGAGTTATTTGTAGTGCTTTACTGCTTACAGTGATTGCTGACTTTGCATTAGGTATGTTACTTTTTTTTAAAAATAACATTCATGTCATCTTACCTTCGCAGGGAAGCTCCAGAGCTTTGATAGCCAATGCCACTTTGTCCATAACCCGTCCATAAGTGTGGTTACCGTTATACATGTTCAATTATCTTGACACAAGTTAGTCAATCGTAAAATGGCAGATGCTTTACTTATTCAACACCGATGCTGTATTTGTGAAGTAGCGCTCATTTAGACTTACAACAATTTAAATTATGTATTATCCATATGAGGGAGTTCGTAAAAAGAACAATTTGAATAAATAAGGAATGAAAATTTTCTTTAGATAATTTGAAGATTCACAAAATATTATTGGTGCCTACTGCCTGAAATATTGAGCACATATTGGCCAACCTTCTTATAAATGGTGACTCTCCTTTACCTATTTTGTTAAAAGTTTCATCGGTGTTCAAATAATATGCTAGCAAACAGTTGAGACTGTGTGAGGCCGATAAAGGTGTGTCTTTAGATGAAAGAAAGCAAAACATTTATTCCGTAACAACTTAATTATTTAGTTTCTTAATAAATGGATATTATTTTTTTAAAAAACAAAAGAGTTATCCCATACGAGGTGGAACGTAGGGATTTGCGGATGTACAGGCTCTCCTGATTCGCCAATGTAAGTAGATGCAGCAAGACCTCTTATCGAATGACGGGGCTCAAATATAACATATGAGAGTTTAATATTATAATACAAGCTATTGTTATTCCTTGTTAGACCCCCGACAAACGACATTTGAAGGGGGTACATTGGAGTCACCCTGTCGGTTAGTTCCGTGTCCGAAGCATACCATTAAAACTACTAAGTGGAATTTAATAAAACTGCATACGATGATACAACACACTGAGAGGAAGTGCAGTGTACAGAACCACAACTCTATTTTATCTATTTACAGAGTTATTGCAATTTGTTTCTTTTTCTTGTCCGAAAAAGTAACTTAATAACTACCCGATGGAATCTAATAAAACTGCTTCATACAATGGTGGAGCACAACATGATAAAGTGCAGTGTACAATAACTTTGACTGTAATTTCGCTAATTACAGAGTTGTTTCCCCTCATTACATTTTCTTGTACGGAAAATAACTTAAAAACTATGAAATGGAATTTGATAAAACTTCAAACGATGATACAACAAATTGAGAGGAAGTGCAGTGTAAAGGAACCATAACTTGTTTTTACCTTATTACAGGATAAATTCCCTTTCTTACTTTTTCTTGTCCGGGGATTCACTTTAAAACCACACGATGAAACCAAAAATAACATACAATAGTAAAGCACCATGATAGGAAATGCAGTGTGCAAGAACCATAACTCTATTTTAGCTAATTACAGAGTTATTGCCCTTTGCTACTTTTTCTTATCCATCAAATAATGTGCATAGCCCTTTTCACTTTTTTCTTGTCCGGAGAATAACATAAAACTACAAAACGGAATTAAATAAAACTTCATACGATGATACGACACACTGAGAAGAAGTGCAGTGTACAGGAACCATAACTAGATTTTACCTACTTATTGGTCGTTGTTATTTATTCTTGTCCGTAGAATAACTTTAAAACCACACAATACAATGATAGAACACAATCAGAGGAAATGCAGTGAACAACACCCATAACTTTAATTTAGCGTATTAGTAGGTATTGTCCTTTGTTACTGTTCTTGTCCGTAGCACAACTTTCATTTCCCTTTCTTACTTTTTTTGTCCGGAGAAACAGGACAATGAGAAGAAGTGCAGTGTACAGGAACCATGCCTCTATTATATCCAATTACAGAGTTATTGCTCTTTGTTACTTCTTCTTGTACGGTTTTTTACTCTAAAACACATGATGGAATTTAATTAAACTTCATACCATGGTAGAGCACAATGAGAGGAATAGCAGTGTACACGAACTGTTTCTCTATTTTAGCTAATCACAGAGTTCTTGCACTTTCTAAAATTAACTCTTAAACTGAATATGGAATTTACTGTGGGGTTTCTAAATAGTTCACTATCTTTCCTATCAGGGCGGCGTTCGGCAGGTATGAAATACATTCAGTGATAGTTCTAGTTTGAAATTGAAAAAATGCTTATATAAGGTAAAGTGTTATGTTGAATATGCCCCCTCCCCCACACACTCCTCCCCGCATCCTCCCCGCAAGAAAATGCCGCTTTTACTATCAGGTCCATTTAATGACAAAGGTAGATACATATTCTATTTCTTTATATATATTGTGATAACGTCGTCTGCTGCAGATTGGTTGAACGTAAGAACGTGTTAACGTCCAATAACTCCTTCCCACAACAATAACATATATTGGTTTTCATTTCAGGTCAAGGTTTTCGACGCAGACAAGGAAACCCCGGTAACCCTTCAAGATGTCCGCCAGAATGTTCCACATATTGTCCATACGGTTTTCAACGTGATAACCGGGGTTGCTCGATCTGCAAGTGTAATCGTAGGTTGCTCGTTTAAATTTTAAAAGCTATTTGTTGTTTTCATTACATTTTCCAACCAAAAACGGATGGTGGAATGAACAATAAAAAACTACAATTCTAATATGTTTGGTGCATCAGTTTACCATTAAGAATACAGAGTGAGGCGTTCAGACAATTTCAACTTTCCTAAAGTGAAACATTCAGACTACATTTGAAATTAATCAATCAGTTTTCTCTTCCTCTTCTATATCATTTTCATATTCGTCTCTTTCATTTCTTTTACTTTTTGTTTATTTTCTTATTTCTTCTTCTTCGTCCCCTTTTTCTTCATCTTATTATTGTTATTATTCGTTTGCTTCTCATTTCTCCTATTTGCTTTTTATACACTCATAATTATAAGCTTTGTTTTTGTTTTTCGGCTACGCCTTCATCATTATCTTTGAATTTCTCTTCTACCAATTCACCTTTTCATATAATATGTATTCCAGCCGGGCCAAGCGTCGACCCTTTCCCACCCGCAGCAATCCCCAAACATGGTGAGTCATCAATATACGGCAATATTTACACAATTATCAATTCGGTTAAAACCATCTTAATTCATTCAATAAAGCCCGATTTATTTGACTCTTGCGACCAGTGTAGTAGCATCCGTCCAGTCCGAGCTTTGTCTTATGTAGTTGCATATATTTCTCACTATTTCTTTGAGGGTGATTTCCTCTTACAAACCATGTTTAACTTATCTTTAAGGGACTTTAAGGCTAACTATATGTGATGCCTGATTAATAAGATTTGTTCAAAGCTGTAAAAAGTATATTTTAATCATTCAAATTCTAGATAAGGGTCGTATTTTAAGTTCAAAAGTCTTTTTGACATCCACATTGTACGAACACAAGAAAGGTACCACCTCATAGGTGGAACGTAGAGACCTGCGGATGTACAGGCTGATTCGATTATGCAAGCATGTGCTGCAATATTATATATATAAGAGTTCATAATTATAGTATAACCTATTGTTTTTCCTTGATTGAAATTTTGAAATAGAACAAATTGCTATTATAAGTTAAAGTGTTCTGTTGAATATTCTCAATCAAAAGCATTCAAAACTCTAGATAAGGGTCGTATTTTATGTTCGAAAGTCATTTTTTGACATCCAAATTGTACCGAAATTAGAAAAGTACCACATCAGAGATGGAACGTAGGGACCTGCGGATGTACAGGCTGATTCGCCTATGCAAGCAGGTGCTGCAAGACTTGTTATCACATAATGTGGCCCAAATATAACATATGAGAGTTCATAAGTTTAGTATAAACTCGTCTGCTAAAGAACGTAAGAAAGTGTTAATGTCCAATAACTTCCCTCCCCACAACGATTACACGTATTATTTTAAACTATCAGGTCAAGGTAACGGAGGTCGTCGACACAGACCAGTTAACCCCGGTCACTCTTCAAGATGTCCACCAGAATGTTCAATGCATTGTCCATCCGGTTTTCAACGTGATAACCGGGGTTGCTCGATTTGCAAGTGTAATCGTAAGTTGCTCGTTTAAATTTTAAAAGCTAATTTGTTGTTTTCATTACATTTTTCAATCAAAAACGGATGGTGGAATGAACAATAAAAAACTACAATTCTAATATGTTTGGTGCATCAGTTTACCATTGAGCATACAGAGTAGGGCGACAATTTCAATTACCTTAAAGTGAAACATTCAGACTACATTTGAAATTAATCAATCAGTTTCCTCTTCCTCTTCTACTTCTTTTTCTTATTCGTCTTTTTTTTTTCTTTTACTTCTTGATTATTTTCTTAATTCTTCTTCTTCGTCTTCTTCTTCTTCTTCATCTTATTATTGTTATTATTCGTTTGCTTCTCTCCTATTTGCTTTTTATACAATCATGATTATAAGCTTTGTTTTTGTTTTTCCTCTACGCCGCCTTCTTCATTATCTTCGAAGTTCTCTTCTACCAATTGACCTTTTTATATAATATATATTACAGCCGGGCTAAGCGTCGACCATTTCCCACCCACAACAATCCCCAAACATGGTGAGTCATCAATATACGGTACTACATGTATTTACTAATTATCAATTCGATTAAAACCATCTTAATTCATTCAATAAAGCCCGATTTATATGACACTTGCGACCAGTGTAGTAGCATCTGTCCAGTCTAAGCTTTGTCTTCTATAGTCGCATATATTTCTCACTATTGGGTTTTGAGGGTGATTTCTTCTTACAAACCATGATTAACTTATCTTTAAGCGCCTTTAAGGCTTACTATATGTGATACCTGATTGACAAGATTTGTTGAAAGCTGTAAGAAGTATATTTTAATCATTCACAATTTTAGATATGGGTCGTATTTTATGTTCAAAAGCCATTTTTGACATCCAAATTGTACAAAAACAAGAAAGGTGCCACCTCATAGACCTGCGGATGTACAGGCTGATTCGATTATGCAAGCAGGTCTCAATCAAAATCATTCAAAACTCTAGATAAGGGTCGTATTTTACGTTCGAAAGTCATTTTTTGACATCCAAATTGTACCGAAATAAGAAAAGTACCACATCAAAGGTGGAACGTAGGGACCTGCGGATGTACAGGCTGATTCGCCTATGCAAGCAGGTGCTGCAAGACTTGTTATCACATAATGTGGCCCAAATATAACATATGAGAGTTCATAAGTTTAGTATAAACTCGTCTGCTAAAGAACGTAAGAAAGTGTTAATGTCCAATAACTTCCCTCCCCACAACGATTACACGTATTATTTTAAACTATCAGGTCAAGGTAACGGAGGTCGTCGACACAGACCAGTTAACCCCGGTCACTCTTCAAGATGTCCACCAGAATGTTCAATGCATTGTCCATCCGGTTTTCAACGTGATAACCGGGGTTGCTCGATTTGCAAGTGTAATCGTAAGTTGCTCGTTCAAATTTAAAAGGTTACTTCGTTATTTTCATTGCATTTTGCAAACAAATACGCTTGATGAAATGAACACTAAAAGAAAGCAATTATAATAGTTATATGTTTGTTGTATCAGTTTACTATTGAGTATACATAGCGGGACGTTTAGGCAATTTCAACTATCTTAAAAGTTATACATTAAAAATACATATGTAATTAATCAGGAAGTTTCACCTTCATCTTCTACTTCTTCTTTTACTTCTTGTGCTGCTTTTACTTTTTTTTATTTTCTTCTTCTTTGTCTTATTATAAATATTTTTCATTTGCTCCTTCATTTCGCCTTCTTGCCTTTTATATAATTATGATCTTTTTTCTTATGCTTCTACGTCTTCATCATAATCTTCAAAGATGTTTTATACCATTTCACCTATTCATAAAAAATATATTCTACCCGGGCCAAGCGCTGTCCCATTTCCACACACACTCATTAGATACTGCCCTACGGTATCAGTTATTGACAAACCGGAGCGTATATGCAGTTCATTTTCGACTGCGAACCTTGGTGCAAAAGGGGCTTACTCTAACAAGGGACAAGCTAACAAACCAAACTATTGTTGTAGAAAAATCACCCAAAATGGTGAGACATCGTTATTATGCACTATTTACACAATAACTAAAAATATTAAGGCCGTTTTAATTTATTCAATAAAGCCCCATTTATATGGCATTAACGACCAGAGTAGTAGCATTTCACTCTAGGAATCTGTCCAGTCTGAGCTTTGTCTTCTCTAGTCGCGTATATATTTCTCAGCAAAGGGTTTTAAGGATGATTTCTTCTAACATACAAGGTTTAACCTTTTTAAATCGAGAATACGGCTAACCTCATCTGATACCTGATTGATAATATTTTTGTCAAAGCTGTAACAAGTAATCATTCAAATTTCTAGGTGAGGGTCACTTTTTATGTTCGAAAGTAAATAATGGCATCCACAATGTATCATCTTGGTACCTGTCGCAGTCAGACGATAGTTTTGATTTTCGACGTTATAAGTTTAATCGATTAATAAAAGAGAAAATGTAGAGCGAAACCATGTCTTCTCCACTATAACATGATTTGTAGATTCAGGAGTTAAGAGGCATTGTCCTTTAGAAATCAGACAGTACCCTTAGACGGGTAGCTTCAAATGTTATCAAAAATATTAAAGTATAAAATGTGTGCCAGCTAATGTGGAGCTCTAAATACCACGAATAAGAGGACGGGGACTATCTATGGAAATTGGAAATAGTATTCGTTTGTCGTTATTAACTTTAGACATGAAATGCTATTTTGTTATTTCCAGCTATTTCAATGTTGGTAGTATCTGTTTGTTTGAACTAAAGTGTATTATATATGTGTGCATAAGCTGACATTGTCTTTTATTCATAGTGCGACATATTTATTAACATGGACACTACTTTGTTTAATTTAGTTTAATAATTATTTCTTGAAGATGGTATGGAATGAAACTAGAAATGAGTATTTATTGTTTTTCTATGTTTGGAAAATACATGATCCAAGAATACATGTAGATATCCATGTACGAGTTGACCTTTGGGTCATGACCTATAAAGTTCTTTTATGGAATGATATGGATTTATTTGTAAAGGTCACGCCTTAAGTTCAAGTTCTATTGATAACAGCATGAACGATTTCAATTTCCATTATTGCCTAAATATAACGAGGCTGAAGATACCATCCTATAGGCGACGCCCATGTTTTATTCAGATTGTTCATAATTGATGATATCATAGATATAAACATGTGTACATGCTCGCCCGAGTCGTCACTATACGTACACGGGCCCATATTGGTAGCAGCACATTCTACATAGTAAAGGTCCTTTTTACATTTAGGCTTGCTCGTATTTTTCTTCATTCGTTGTTGTAAAGTAAAATATTTATCTCCTTTAAGTCGCCGCGAGTATTTTGACACTGTTGTTTGATTGATCAACATTTCGAATATGTATATATATATAGTGTTGTTATTAAACAGTAAAAATATAATTAAAACGTAACGTTAATATTATTCAAACGCAAATACGGTTTGAGAAGAGTTATTTGTAATGTTTTATTGTTAGCCGCTATTGCAGACATTGTATAAGGCATGTTTCTTTCTAAATTACAATAACAGTCATATCATCTTAGTTTTGTAGAGGATTTCAGCAGGTTTGCTATCCAATGATACTTTGTTTATATCCTTTCAATAATTATGCATACCAGTTCAGCTTTTTCATTTATCCTGACACAAGTCAGGCAGTCGTAAAAGGGCAGTCATTACTACGACTTTAAAGCATTAAAATCGAACCTACGACCTCCTTCACCCGGGGCAGACACTTTACTAATTCACCACCGATGCGGTCATCCTACGTTTTTGTGAAGTAGCGCTCATTTAGACATAAAACAATTTAAATATGTATTATCCATATGAGGGAGTAACTATACTATCGTTAAAAGAACACTTTAAAGAAACAAGGAATTCAGAGTTTTGTTAGATAATTTAAAAATTCACAATAATAGTATTGGTGCCTATTATCTGACAGATTGAGTGCATATTGGCAAACGTTCTTATAAATGAACACACTCTTGCGATGTTCGGTCTTGTTGACTCTCCATTACCTGTTTTGCTGATAGCGTCATCTGTGTCCAAATAACATGCAAGCGATCGGTTCAAACTATGTGAAGGCGGATAAAGGAATGTCTTAAGACGAAAGAAAGCAAAACATTTATTCCGTAACCTCTTAAATATTTGGTTTCTTAATAACTTGTTATTAGTTTCTTTGAACACAAAACAGGTACCACATACGAGCTTGAACTTACAGGCCTGCGGATGAACATTTTCTACAACTGGTCATTATTTTGTTTGTAAACAAGACATATACCACGTAAGAGGTAGAACCTTGGGGCCTGCGGATGTACAGGTTCTACTGATTCACCAATTTAAGCAGGTGCAGCAAAAACCTCTTATCGCTCGGCGTGGCTCAAATATAAAATATTACATTTCAAAATTATAATATAACCTCCTGTCAATCCTTGTTTGAAATAAGTGTCATTCTTATGTTGAAGATTCCACCCCCCCCCCCCCCTTTCATGCAATGATTCCACATTTTACTATCAGGTCAATTAATGACGAATGTAGAGAGATATCTCCATATACGTATCTATATTGTTTAAACGTCGTCTTCTGAAGATTGGTTGAACGTAAGAACGCGTTAATGTCCAATAACTCTCCTGTCCAAAACAATAACATATATCATTGTTTTACTACCAGGTCAAGGTTACGAAGGAAGTGGGCGCAGAACAGGAAACCACGGAAGTGGGCGCAGAACCGGAAACCACGGTAATTCATTAAGTTTTGACGCCCAATTCATTTTGCCAATGTCTCCATGACGTTTCACATTTTATAGCATTGCTTAGGATATCTCGAGTCGAACATATATAAAACATTTCACCAATATTTTATACAGTTAGTCATATATAAAATACAAAAAGGTAACGTTCCACATTCGCCTAAGAAAACATAATTATTGGTAGTATGATTTACCCCTAGAATTATATTACATAAATCAAGGTGAACAGTGTCTAAGGTACTAGAATAACAATAGCCCCATATCTGGAAAGGGTAACATAGAATTGGTTTTACTATTGAGTCAAATCGTTTAAAGTCTCACAAGTTGGACAATATCAAAATGGTTTCTCATATTGTTCGATAGTTAAAACAACTTTGCGGGCTTAAATAGCAAGTATTCCATGAGTAGATGACTAGGACAATGTTGGTGTAAACTCCGATATATTTATACATAGAAACAATATGAACAGGTGTACCACCGAAATACCATTTTTGCTGTTCCTTAAGTTACCTCCATTTCTGGAAACGATAATCCGTACTAATACAGCAGCAGTTCTTGTATTTAAACGAGTGATTTTTAGTTTTGCTCTGAATTCAAATGACAGTACATGGATTTTAAGACGCGTAAGAATTGACCCTTAAAATCTATTTTCTCAAGTTTATGAAACATTTTAGCATGATTAATTTTGTCAAATACCTTTTTAAATATCAACATAATGGCAGTAGAATCAATGTTGGTATTATCTGTTTGTTTGAACTAAAGTATATTATATATGTGTGCATAAGCCGACATTGTCTTGTATTCATAGTGTGACAGATTTATTACCATGGATACTACTTTGCAACCTACTTTTCATTCTTTGTTTGAAATAAGTTTAATTATTATGTTGTT
>JAUELF010028497.1:0-17459 GCA_031471495.1 Clinocardium nuttallii
GGGATAGCATTATCATTGAAGTGCTGGTGTTATTATAAAGCTAAATTAACAGAGGAAGCTCCGTCAAATAACTGAAATACTGTTGAAAAAGGAGTTAAACACAAATCAAATCAAATTGAAATCCTCCGCAAGTCTTGATCACATCTTATTTACAGGGTGTCCGTGAATACAGCAAGACTATTAGTCTGGATGACAAAGTGACGATTGACCTGGTCATTATTGGCTCCGTGGCCGTCTCCAAGACAGGTATGTTACAATGAGCTCAGCTGTACATATTTTACCCTTTCCTTCATGCAACAATTTGCAGAAGGCTACTTTGAAAACATGATGTCAAAGATTGGGAAAATCTCTTAAATGAAAAGATTTGAAAACATTGTGTTTTTAAAGGAGGAATAGCTCATTTTTCTAGAACAATTTAAAAGACTGTTTAGAAATATATGACACGGTTTTCAAAGTTATTTAACCCTTGTCCACATACAACAAATCTGCAGCAGATGACTTTGAAAATATTCATGCAAAAGTAGAGATAATCTCTATCTAGGTTAAGTTAAATTATTAAAACGAGTTTGAAACATTGTGACAAAAGGAGATGTTGCTCATGATCTTTTTGTCACAATGTTTTCAAAAGCTGTATGCTGCAGAGACATCAGAAAGTATCTGTATGTGGGAAAGGACTAATGCATTTGCATCAAAGCTCATATTTTTTATTTGTTTATAAATATAATTAAAACTCATGAACATTTTTGGATTTAGTTTTCCAATATGCGTGTAAGTTTGAAGTGTAAAGAATACATCTCAACAACACATGGAATAGGTATTTGCTTGTTACAAATTTCCTTCCAGATGAGTTTTATCCTTAAAAACAAAATATCTTAAGTCAGTATGAATGAAAATATAACTTGATAGTTTAAAGTCATTGTGACAAGGATAAACTGTTCATAATGTGCTTTCAATTTTTTTTATCACTAAAACAAAATACCTAAAGTCTGTATGAATGAAAATATAACTTGATAGTTTAAATTCATTGTGACAAAAGGATAAATTGCTCATAATGTGCTTTCAAAAAGTCGGCTAAAGGCACAGAAAAATATGTCTGCACATCGGAAATGGTTGAATTCAGTCTTACCTATGTATTAATATATCAATAGGTCTACGCATTGGCAAAGGAGAAGGCTTTGCAGATTTAGAATGGGCTATGATGACCTCCATGGGTGCTGTATCAAAGGATACAATTGTTGTTACAACAGTTCACGATTGCCAGGTAAACAATGATACAATAATTGTCATGCAACAGAGACCAACATTATGGCAGCAACAGTTCATTGGCAACAGTGCTATTACTAAGACATGGAAAGGTGCCTTGACCTCCACAACTAGGGATAGAACCCGGGACGCAGGGTTTCGAAATCCCCAGCGCTTACCCACTCAGCCATGATGGACTCAAAATCAATATAATAATTAAAACCTGTCTTTCACAATGTCCAGAGCTCTAGATAAGGGGCGTTTTTCATGTTCTAAGATCCTTATGTGACCTCCAAAACCTATGTTGTGGGTACTCCAAAGAGTCATCTCGGTGAGGCGATTCTTTTGAGTATCCACAGCAAAGGTTTTTAATGAGAGCTAACAGAGATATCGTGGAAGCAAGACCTGTGCAATGTCATCTCTCTTATTCAACCTCTGTTTTGGTGCTCAAAAGAAGTGTCTCTCCAACTGAAACACGAGTACGATAAACAGGACAGGATAAGGGGGGAGTAGGAGTAAACTGGTCTTTTCCCCACAATATCTCTTATTACTGAACTGTCTTAGTCTGACGATTCTTTTGAGTACCAACAACATGGGGTTTGAGTGTCAAATAAGGATTTGAGAACATGAATGTCCCTTATATGGAGCTCGGTATTGAAGCTTATAAATCTAGAACTTGACTTATTGAGTCTTGAGAGCACTATTATCCTGTTTTAAAAAAACCCTTGTGGCAAAGACCTGATCAAGATCAACATTTTCATGCCTTGTGATTCATAGTTTATCCCTTCCTTCATACAACAAATCTGAAAATACAGAGCCAATATTATGGAAGATTTATATGAGTAAAGTAACTGCATATCATTACATAATTATACCTGATGGCAAAAAGGAAAAGTTGTTAATTATGTGAAATTTCTCCATTCACCACATTTTTGTTTGCATGTGAGAAAGGGTTTAAACCTGATGGTAAAGACCAACTCAAAAACATGTGTCATAGCTTGTGATTGTTAGGTAAATAAAACAAATGTCATCTTGGTTTATTTCGAATCATAGTAGTTTTTATTCTCAAACAAGTTTTGTGATTGTTAAAATAAAATGACCATGAAACTATTTCTTTAATTGCATTAAATTACAAGATGCCTGTATATGTATACTTCATGTCTGTTTATATTTCAGATTGTTGACATGCCAGAGAGCTTGATTGAGGAGCATGATTTGACTGTCGACTACATCGTCACACCATCCGGTATCACCAAGTGTAACAATGACAGGTCAAAACCAACAGGCATCATCTGGTCCAAGCTGGAACATGTCAAGGTATGTAACACTTGATCTGAAGATAAAACGAAGAAATGTGGAATACATTTTGCTTTTCTGACTAACAGAAATGACATCAATTTTTAGTTACAATCGTTTTGCATTAAGCCATTTCATTGTCAAGCTTGTCTAAGACAGCCAATTGCTGAAGGTTAAAATTTGCCTGTAAAAGACGGGATGTTACTAACTAAAGTTATTTTCTTCTGGAACACTTCTGAAGTATAATATTTTTCTTCAAAGTTTATCTGGACAAAGCCTTCATCAACATTCTTAATACAAGGTAGACTGTATATAATTGATGTTACTATAATGCATTACATTATTATGCCAGTCCATTGGAAAGGGGTACAAGTTGTTATTTCTGAACAGTAAAGTCTGAGATCAGCCTTCCCAACTGATCAATATTTATTTTAAACTACAGCCTCTTGTGGTGTAGGGGTAGAGTAGAGCCTTGGGTGCGGGAAGTCGCGGTTTCGATCCCGAGCCGGGTCGTACCAAAGACTTAAAAAATGGTAGGAGCTTCTGCCCTCCTTGGTGCTCAGGGTTGGGGAGTTCGCATTAAGACGGACTGACTGGTGTCAGAATAAATGCACCAGTAGTACTGGTAACAGGAAACACACTGATATAATTGATAAATTCTTACAAAACGGCGTAAAACACCAAACCATATTCTAATTGGAATATGATATGGTTGGACAACCATTGCTGTGTTAACTTTTAGCTGACCTGAATTCATTTATGATTTCTTAATGTATTAATAGCTGAAGAGGGTTCCAGTCCTTCGTAAACTGATGCTGCGTGAGAAAGAAGCTGGCATCGATGTTAAGCTGAAGGACGGAACAGAATTTGATGTGGAAGCAGCTGAGAAGGAGGATCAAGAGAGAGAGGAAAGGCGCCAACAGGAAGGCGGTGATGAGGAGGAGGGGCCAAACAGGAGAAGGAGGTATATGCTGGTTGTAACAAGGCTTGTGATTGGTTTATCTCGAACATTATACCAATCAGATAGTGTTTTCTTCAACTGTTTCTTTCATACAACTAATAAGTGGCAGACAACTGAAATTTTAAAGGCAGCTTACAGCCTAGCCCGCACATTGTAACTAGTACTAGTTATTCAGTGTAAATTTATAATATGTTGCTCAAAAGTTTTGAAAGAGAAAAGTGCCAAAGCAAGTGGACAGCTTCATAGTTGACCTTTCCAACTTGCAGACACGTTTTGGCGCATCTGTAGCAGATGACTTTTGTGAAAACTTTGTGGGAGAAGAAATTGATGATCTTACAAAAAAAAAATTACATTTATTGCTTGAATGTTTTTTCGAATTTTGTTAAGATAAGAATTATTCTTAACTCATATGCAACAAATCTGCAGCAGATGATTTTGAAAACATGTTGACAAAAATGTGGAAAATCTTCATTCATGACAGTTTTATTATTATTTCACCTTTGCCCCAGTGTTTTCAAAAGTCCTCTGCTGCAGAGTCCTCAGAAAGGGTCTATATGTGGTAAATTAAAATATTGAAAAATGTTTGTGTTGTCTGCCTTGACATTAGGAAACTTTTGGATCACATTTCTATCATGTGTCGGCCATTTTGTCCAAGTTGATTTTAAAAAAAAAATGCAGGTGGCATGTGAGTTTCTTTGAACTCTCTAATTTAGTTTTTTTATCACTGTGTATATAAAACTATCTCCATATATTAGAGATAACAAAATATTTACAATGATTTAATACTAGATTCAATCGCTACAACCGTCGCTTTGGCAGGTTCGGAGGTCGTGGAAGGGGTCGAGGTAGAGGGCGTGGTGGAATGGGCGGAGACAGGACAGAATCGGAAGGCGGAGAAGGTGAAGATGGTGAACGCAGAGAGGAAGACGGAGAGGAAAGACCACGCAGGTGAGGACAGGAGAAATATCAAAATTCATAACTGTTCATCGTTGGGTTTCAGCTATATTTCATTCCAACTATTGGCACATGTACAAATAAGGCAACATCACATGAAAACCCCAACCTTCTGGACATGGCATCCAATTAACCCTCATTTCGGTGCAACTAGTCATAGTTGAGTGCCCTTTGGCAAAGCACATTTCCAAGCCTAGTACTGGTTGTTTACCCAGGTATCATGAATAGGTAAACAGTCGCCGGGATATAAATGAAATAATGTCAAAAATGGCGTAAAATCCCAATTAAACAGTATCATGATCTTTGCACTCTGATCAGGATCTTTCATTTTTGCCATGTGGTTGTACAAGTCTCCTTGAAGCTGCTGAAAGATGTTCATGACAAATAGTCGGCTTTACAAGTATGCAATCCGATTGTTATTGTCATATTCATTTCAAAACCTTAGAGGAATGGTTCTATGTGATGTGGCTCATCTCATACAAATAGATTTATAACAGGAATGAGAGAGAGAAGCTCTAACTTGATGTGAATCCCGCGTCACAGCATTGAAGCTATAATATTTTTTAAGTCACTTTAAAAGGAAAACATCTGTGGGATGAATGTAACATTCAGGAAATTTAGAGCATTGGTCCATAAAAATGAAGAATAATTTATAGTTTTATATTTTATATTTTAATTCTATAAAATTCTACGAGTCAAAATATTACGAGTCAAAATATTTTAAGTTTATCTGTTTTGAGAACAAAAGATTGGTGAATGGTGATGAATTTAAGTAAGAAAAAAGATTTAAAAAATGTGTTTTGATTTTCTTGCTAACTTCTTCAATGATACCAAATATGTTGAGATTTAAAGAAATAATGTATTTTAAAATCAAGAGGGTAAAAATGGCATCAGAGCCCCAGATTAGGGGCATTTTGAAATATTCTGTAATCATTATTTGACCCTTATAAACCTATGATGTGGGTACTCAAAATAAAGAAAAGAGCTGTATACCCCCTCCTTATCTGGACCTCTGTGACATTATTGTAGACAAAGGCGTTTCCGTAGAAGGACCAACTCACGCAGGTCAAAGGACGCAGAGGGTGAGGATGAGGGGGGCCATGGAGATGACAAGGATGGCGAAGTAGATGATGAGGGCAGGAAGAAGCGTAGACCTCAAAGAAGGTAGACACACCACCCATCATGCATCTGCTGTAGACAACTTTAGAAAGCATTTTGGCAAAAAGGGGAACTACTCATTGTTTAATCCCTATCCCTCATACGACAAATCTGCAACAGACGACCTTTAAACATATCCCCCCGAAAAATGGAAACTCCTTTAAATGAAAGTACAATAATTGAAAAGAATGAAAACACAGTGACAAAAGGAGAAATTGCTTGTTTTGAACAATTTCTTCTTTTGTTGCAATGTTTTCAGAAAGTGTCTACATGAGGGAAAGGGTTAATACAGTGGTGGCCTTATCCCACAAATGTATAAAAATCAATAAATTGGCATGCTAATAAGTAGATAAATAGATGAATGGTACATTTATATGCAGAAAGTACTTAATGTGTTAATGTGATTAGCCATCCCGCAGGCAAACCAACTTTGTGGTCTCTGCGTAAAGTATCCACCTGGATCCACTTAAGCATGCCGTGCAGGCTTATCCGGATAGACACCTTTCCCCTCCTGTGGTTTTTCTGTTTTAGGAATCCTTATTCTATACCTCTATCCCCCTGAGACAGAATGTATCTTCCAGGTTCAGTCTGCGCAGGCTAATCTGGTTCGATAAATACCACAAAGGCGATAATGTTGGTTTTCTAGCGGGATGGCTCAACTGTGAACAATGTAGACCAAGATACGGCTGCGCCATTTGAGGATTTTAGAATAAGAGTTCAGGCTATAGATCTGTCAATCTGAAAAAGGTACAAGTTGTTTTTTTGTGAACAATGTATATTCAGATCAGCCTGATTAAAATCTGCACTGTTCACATGTTACTAACATGGGCTTATTGGAAGCTTCTGTCAATATGAAAGAGGAGATGTATTGACAGATCTGAACCAACTCGTACCTTTTCCCTGGAACTCAATTATTCTTTTTTATTAAGGACTGTAAATAGCAATATGCATGTCAATGTTCATTGTTTTTTTTTCCAGATTCAGGCAGCGAAGAGGCCGTCAGCCATCCCTGTTTGTTGGTGGTTTGCCACGTTCCCTCCGTGTCAGCACATTCAAGACAGAAGTCCGCAGCAAAGAGGTTGACCCTCTCCGTGTCATCTGGCATGGCGGAAATGGACACGCCTTCCTGCAGTTTGAGAACCAGGACTTGATGGAGACGGCTCTGAAATCGTTGGAAGAGCTGAACATCAACGGCAAGAAGTTGCGAGTCGAGGAGGCTCGCCAGAGTCAGGGACGAAAGTCCTCTGAGAAGGAGGATGAGGAGGGAGAGCAGAATGGCCAGGCTACAGAGGAAGAGCGTCAGCAGGTGGAGACCAGCAACTGAGTTTAATTTTGCATAAGTAGGGCAAGCGTCTTTGTAGATATGGATCAAACTGGACGTGACTTTAAAAGATTAAATTGGGATATAAAACTTTTCATGGTTTGATATATAAAGGAACCGTTATTGTCCTTAAAGATATGTAGCTCTATGTTAATTTGTAATTGAGATATAAATTCATTAGATTGTTTTTGGCTTGTCTTGAAAGATTCAGGCTTAGTGTTATCCATCCTTTACACAGAATTGCAAAAATATATCTTCAAGTAAAGATCTATATTTTCATACAATTGTCACAAAAGTCTTCACACTTCATAGGTACATTAAGTCTGGTCCATAGTTTATTAAGACACTTATTTAAAGACACCTTGACATTTTGGTTCTTTACCAAAGTTTATATTTCTAGCAATTCTATTTGGGTTGAATATTTGATCTTACAGTGAGAGATATTCACAAAACAGGGTATGTCTCATCGATATCATTCTTTTGAGTACATGTACTTCCAGCAAAAGGTTTTAATTCTAGTTTATAAGGAATAAGTCTACTTTCTTAATAGCACATTAAAATTGAAATATTTGTTGAAAACGGAGTAAAACCACAAATGAATTGGTAAATTTTCAGAATGCCCAAATGTCTTTAAAGATAGCCAAAAAGGTACTTAACTTGTGATGAACCCTAGGTTGCCTGTTAAACAATGTTATATGTATGTATGGTGAGCTGTAGTTAAGTCCCTCTTCTCTCCCCCTTTGTCCACCCCGTCTCAAATATCTTGTTTTTATCATTTGGTTTTGAGGTTTTTGATGTCAATTCATTTTACAAACTGTTGTGTCTGTTATGATGATCATCATATAAATCGAGTTTCCATCTTTTAAAATTAAACAAAAAATTAACAATATGGGTTTTTGAAAATGTTGTGCTTAAAACTTGCTGGTTTAGGGCAATTGCTCCTTTTCCAACAATGTTTTCAATTGAATTCTTTCAAGAATTATATTTAGAGGTAAAAGAATTTTGATTGCCGTTTCAACTTACTTTATTATGGCTACGAATTTACAGAAAGAATTATCATGCAGTTCAAAATCAAATGAAATAACATTAGATTTGATGGAAGTTATCTATTCACTTACTATCTTTTAATTGATGCTTTAATGTTAACAACATTTTAATGTTGGTGTTTTGACTCTTTATTTTTGTTTTGTTACGTCTATCGTTACTTAAGTTATTTGGATGACTTATACTTGCATTTAAGAAAATACTCTGTTGATAAGTATGAGCTAAACTCAAAGAAACCAAAGTTTCGTCAACTTAAAATGGAGTAGACCTTGACGATTCTGTGAGATTTGATAAATCTTAGCTATTGACAGAAATATAAATTCACAGTTTCCAGCATTTGCCATGTGCAGAGTTGATACAAATATGAACTAGATTTTGAGATTTGTAAAAATTGCTCGTGAGCAAGTTTTTTTGCTTTTCTCACAATGTCTTTCCTCTGTTTGAAGAACTATGCTTTCATATTTTCTAGATATGGAGGGATTTACTTTTTCATCAGATGCTTTCAAATTTGACGACTCAAAACATGTCACAATGGGTAAGCTGTTTAAAAGTGGTTTCCCAAGTGGCATTGGCTATGCATTTTAAAAATATGGAAAATTTATTTTATTATTAATTTCTTTTTGCTCAGACAACCTTGGTTGTAAAAAAAACTATTTTTTAAATTTAATTATTGCTCTTTAATCTTTCCCACATACAATATATCTGCAGCAGGCTTCTTTGAAAAACTTCGAAAGTTAAAGTAAAATTAATTAAGTTGAAAACATTGTGGTAAACGAAGAAATTGCTCTTGATGAACAATTTCACCTTTTGCGACAATGTTTTCAAGAATCAACCCTGCAGATGCCGTGCAAGTGGAAAGGGGCTAATGAGCATAGACAAGACCCAAAACCATGGGTGCTTATTCCTCTGAATAGACTTCTTCTGTACTTGAACTTTCTTTTATGTTGACATTTTATACTGTTATTTTATGTATTAGATTCTTTTTCTATTGTGTTCATTTAAGATAGTTTTCACGCTGCCGGAATAAGACTTGTATCGTGTGTGTGAACTAAAAAGGAGATCATTTTTAATGAGGTAACAAGTGGCAGCAAGGCAGAAAGTCAAATGTTTGTTTTTATCAACAGAAACATTGTGATCTTGTGATGATCTTTTTCAAATTAGGCAAGCAATAAATGTCGTATTTTTGTACTTCTATGCAGTCTCATAAATTAATACACTTTCTGTAGTTTGGTGTTTAGAAATTACCTGCAATTAAAGAGGCATGTATAAAATCATAAAATGAATGTTTTTATATTTCATACTTTTGAGTTCCCAGTAGCATCGTTTATCAATACAAGTTGATTTCAAACCTTTCCCACATACAACAAATCTGCAGCAGAGTTCAAAGCATTCTGGTAAAAGGAGAAATTGCTCATAAGCTATTTCACCTTTTGTCACAATGTTTTCAATAGGCATCAGAAAGCGTCTGTATGTGGGAAGGGGTTAATTCATGCTCTGAGAAAACCAAACATAATGTTAATTGTGACTAGCGTCACTTAAAATCAGCCTTCATTTTGAAACCATTTTATCCAAATGTAAATAATTTGTCTTAAGTTTCTAGGAAAGATTGACAAATAGTGTAAATTCTGATCAGATACATCATAGCTTAACTTGGGTGCTCAGAATTGTCTGAATCAACAACTTATTGAAAATGTTCTATGCTTGGTTATCTGGTAATCCAGCTCATTTAGTTTAATCCTTGATTCTGCGCTGCGTTCAAATGAAATGTTTAATATTACAAAATTGATAAAACCAAAGCTGTGTGAAGAGGAATGAAAGCTGCTTGTTTGAAAACCTCGAAGAATGAATTGGGAGTTTATTTACCATTGAATGTGTGATACGGAAATTCTATCCTGCATGATATTTATGTGTGTCTAACAAACATTTGTGCATGCATGATAAGTGTTATTTGCATGTAGAAACGTGAGGGATAAGAAATCGTTTATTTTACTTTCAATGGTAAATAAACTATATATACCATCAATAAAAAATTGATTAAAAAAGTCTGGTAACTAATTTAAACTTTGATAAACGTAAATGTGTTTATAGGTTCTTTATAGGTTCTTTCATGACACACAAATATGTATAGGTGATGGCATCTTTTCATATCATCTAGGCAACTGATAAAATCCCATGGGAATTATTTCTCACCAAGATTTAAATGATTTTTCTCATCCCAGGATATTTCTAATATGTAATATATAATTATATTTAATTCAATATAACAGAAGTTATAAGGTATACCTTCCCACATATCATTATGTTTACAAATATATCAAAATTTGTCACAAAATCTATAATTATTTAATCATATACGTTAAAACAATACCAATTATCATGTGTTTAGTTGTTTCTCCATGATGATGGAATTAAAGAAATGTCATAACAGAAAGATAAACCAGTGGAGCAGAACTTGATGAAAACCAACATGAACTCTTTACACACTCACTGTCAACTCGGTTTGCTAAAAAAAATTTATCAATACAGGCATCAAAAGTTTTCTGTTTAGGTTAATGTAATATGAAGGATATACATTTGTAATACTTTTTTATGAAATTTAATGCTCTATAACTTACTCAATAATTCAATGGCAGTTCATGTGCATGAAACAATGTTATATATTTTTTGTTGAGTTTTGACTATATGTTCCTATTCGAGGTCCACTGTAGTTCTTTCGTAGACAAACAAATTATTTGTCTTGTCATTTTTTGGAAACACAATATTAATCCATCAAGCCATTTTTCCCATTTTCAAAGAACTTGTTTGAAATCCATAACACAAGATGAAACAATGGCTTGCTTTAAGAATGTGTTCCTTTTACGGATGCAAATTAAAATTCTTGAAGATTAAATTATTCTGATTTACTAAATTGTAAGGGTGTCTCAATTCTGAGTTTAGAATCTTTGATCCCATTTGCAATAATTCTATGCTGTCTCATGAGAAAAGGTCCTTATAGTAATGATGCCTTACTATGTCATTGTTAAACTTTTATCCTGTTCATTTACAACAAATGGCATCATAGCAAGTTCTAACATCTTTATGATGCGGTCTTTGCTAAGAAGTTAAAACATAAACAGGCCACAATGTCCACCAAGATTTGACTGTATAAATGTGCAGGCTGATCTTGGTCTACATTGTTTGCGAATAGGGTTTGAAAGGGCATTTTGTGGTATATAGATGCTGCATGATTGTCAAAAAGCTTGAACTGTAGCCCCACAAAAGACAAAACTAGCTGTTTCAGTTAGATATAATGTAACCTAATGTTAACACGTTCACCAATTGAATGGAAGCCTCACAGAAGCTGATATTTGATAGGTGAATTTGCTAACATTAGCTAATTGAAAAGCTTACCCAACGCCCCCTGTAGGTATGCTATAAAGTCCCTTTAACATGTTTCAGCTCCAATGTGTGTATATGTTATAAAGCAAAGTGGCAGCATCTTGTACTATATCGGGGTTATTAGGTCAGAAATGTTGCGGTTTTGACATTTGTATCATTCTTGGTTTTCTTACCCTATCCAGGAAATAGAGGTAGTTTATTTGTAAATTATTTATGTATGAATGATTTTTTGTGTTTAGCTCATTACAAAAAAAAATGAAATAGAAATAAAAAATCGCATCATTACTGGTTGGAGAATCTTCAAGATTAAATGGCAGTTGTGAACTCATAATTTTTGGTACTGATTACATGTTTTTTAATGGAAAATGTATCAAAACGATAAACAACACTTTTAAATCAAATGTATTTACATGTGGAAAATTGGATGCATAATTATATTACAGAACTTAAAAAGGATATATGGGAAAGGGAGAACTTGAACACAATTGTCAATTTCCCCCCTTTTACCCTGAATGTTTTTAAAAGCTGTCAGTTACATTTACTAAGGCATGTAATTTCATCTATTGAAATGAGTCGAGTCCTTCAAGACAATTACACGAGTTAACAATGAACGATGCCAACGTGTTTTGAGGATTCTCGAGCCAGTTATAATGTTTCCCATTATTTAACATACCATTATGTATGTGTGCTTCATCACAAGTAAGTATTTTGAATACAATAAAACGTAATATTTTCACTTGATCGAGTCACTTTTGTACTCATTCTTCCTGCGTCCTTAATAATTATCCCTTCTCCTGAAGAGTTTATAATTATCCCTTTTCGTGAAGCCTTACTAATTATCCCGTTTCCTGCGACCTTAATAATTATCCCTTTTCCTGAAGCCTGAATAAATATCCCTTTTCCAGAAGTCTTAATAATTATTATACCCCCGAAAAACAAAGTTTTTGGGGGGGTATATAGGAGTCACTGTGTCGAGTCTATTTGTCGGGCGGAAGTCCTATTTTGTCTGGCCTATTTCTTACAAACCACTTGGTGTTATTTGATAGAACTGTACCTTGTCCAGCCTATTTCAACCATGCATCATGGGATTTCAAATAAACTTGGCACAAACGTTCACCACGATGAGGTGGCGTGTCTGGCCTGAATTTCAACCATGCATCATAGGACTTCAAAGAAACTTTGCCTGTATCTCAAATGTCAAGGTCACACTTAGAGGTCAAAGGTCAAAATGAGTACTATTAGATAGAACTGTACCTTGTCCGGCCTGCATTTCAACCATGCATCATAGGATTTCAAAGAAACTTGGCATAAACGTTCACCATGATAAGGCGGTGTGTCACGCACAAGACCCAGGCCTGTGCCTCAAAGGTAAAGGTCACACTTAGAGGTTAAAGGTCAAAATGAGTACTTTTTTAAAGGACTGCACCTTGTCCGGCCCATATTTCAACCATGCATCATAGGATTTCAAAGAAACTTGGTACAAACGTTCACCATGATGAGGGTGGCTTGTACCTCAAAGGTCAAAGGTCAAAATGAGTACTGTTTGAAAGGACTACCTTGTTATAAGTTATGGTGTAGGTCAAGGTGCTGTTTTGGGGGTATTTTTAATCATCTTCAGTGATAGTTCTAGTTTGGCACAAATGTTCCATGGGTGACCCTCTACCAAGATTGTTGACCGATCTGATGAAAAACATATCTGCCAGGGGATGCGGCTTGTTTTCCTTATATGTAATCTGCAGCAGATGACTTTGAAAACTTATTGTTACAAACGTGAAAAATTACCATAAATAAGAGCTAAATCATAAAATAGAATTGCAAACAGTATGGGAAAAAGGAGAAATTGCTTGTTTTTGAGCTATTTCTCCTTTTGTCACAATGTTTTCAAAAGTCGTCACCTGCAGAGGCGTCAGAAAGCGTCTGAATGAGGGAAAGGGTTAATTAACAGAGGATTGAAACTAAGTTTTCTTGTTCTTTCTTTTATATCTATCATGATGAGCAATTTTACCTTTGGCCACATTGTTTTCCACTTTTGGTCATAAGTTATCCATTTAATTATAGAGTTTTTCCATCTTTTGACAAAATATGTTCATAGTAGTCTGCTGCAGAATTGGCGTATGAGGAAAAGGGTTAATCAGAGACAACCTGTATGAGGCAGTCATCAGATCTTAATTAACCCTTTCCCACATACAGACACATTTTGAAGCCTCTGGTGCTGACAACATTGTGACAAAAAGAGAAATTACTCGTAATGAACAATTACTCCCTTTGCCACAATATTTTCAACTGTTATTTATTGAGACGTCTGCTGCAGATTTGCTGTATGTTGGAAGGGTTATATACAAAAGAGCAAAGTTTATTTCTTGTTGCAATTAGATTGATTGTATTTCAACACCATTGAAATTGTAAATGACATTTTGAATGATCTTTTCAGAATGGTTATGCCGAGTTAATAAAAGCAACAACAGGGAGTCTTTGGGACTTGAAGGCTATAGTAATGGAGCGTGCCATGGGCGTGTTTGTGAATCATTTGGTTGACATTGAACGCAATAAAAGTGCTCAGTCTTGTCCTGCTGCATGAAACTCTTGATTTAACCCTCTCCCATCTGCAGAAACATTTTGACGCAATAGCAGTAGACGACTTTTGAAATTATTGCGGCCAAAGAGCAATTTCTCTTTTTCCCACAATGTTTTCAACTTTATTTAACTACATGTACTGATTCGTCTGCTGCAGCTTTGTTGTAACAAACAAACCTTTCCCCTTATACAGACACCTTTAGAAGTATCTAGGGCAGTCAACTTATTGAAAACATCATGGGGAAAGTATAACTTGTTTGTTAAGAACTTTTAAGTCCACATATTTAAGAGTGGTTGTTTTTTCAATTGTCAATTTGCATTGTGCTATATGACTGGGTTTTTTATGATATGAAGATTGTGTTTTTATTTTTATGTGTATATTCTCCTTGCATGTATAATTGCCACCAAGTCATATTCAGAGATTTTAAATTAATTAAGTTTTTCAGTAGCCATGGCATTATCAGAAACTGTGAAAATAATAATGACAGTTGCAAATAGGAAAGACCCAGATCAGAGTGTGTACAAATTGTAACTTAATCTCTTTCCAAAATACAAAATTTAATGCTCTCTTAAGAATCTGCAGCAGACAACTTTTGAACATTGTGACAATATGAGAAATTGCTAAACACTTTATTATACCGACTTTCCATATTTTTGACTAAATGTTTTCAAAGTCTGCTGCAGATTTGTTATATGTGGGACATGGTTAATTCTGCAGCAGACAACTTTGAACATATTTTGTCGAATAGGAAATCTCTATAATTGAATGGATGACCTATGACTAAAAGTGGAAAATATTGTGGCAAAAGGAGAAATTGCACGTTTTGTGCTATTTCTTCTTTTGTCACTATGTTTTCAAAAACCCTTCTGCTGCAGGGGCGTCAGAAAGCGTCTATATGAAGGAAAGGGTTAAAAAAAATCTTAATAATATGGAAATATTCTATGAATGAACATAATAATATTAATTGAATACAGTTGAAAACATTGTGGCAATAGAAAAAATTCGAAAGTGTGTTAGCGTTAGTTGTGACTTAATTAACACATCATTTGAATTGATTGTTTTATGCCGCTTTCAACATTTTTTCAGTTATATCATGGCATTTCTTGGAAAGTTACCAGAACTACTGGTTCATATATCCTGACACCAGTCAGTTAGTTGTAATACTTACCCTGCACCATGAGCAGCATTAAGGACAGCCATTACTACCATTTATAAAGTCTAACACCTTATTCGAAAGCAGAATCTAAATTAGTTACATAGTTTCTCTACGTGTCAAAGTATTCTACATACCTTCATCACAAAATGTTCCTTGCCAGCCTATCAAACAGCCAGTTAGACAGCTGCCATCAGCTGCAACACACGCTACTTTAATGTATGTATCATTGATAAATCCACCACAATCTCCACAGTCACTGGCACAATTTATACCCCACTTAAAAACTGGACAAGCTGTTAAATAGAATGACATCTCATGTTACTCACAAAGGATGGTTTTTGGTTGGTTATAGTTTTCTTTAAAACCTTGTATGATTGTTTATATTATAAAAAAAATAGCTAGTCTGGTACCCAGTATTATTTTAATGAATTAGCATGGCTGGCATAAACCAACAATGGCAACTAAATTGGTAATACATGTATCACTTCAGTCTGGAACCCAGCATTAAATAGTAAATTAGTATGACTGGAATGAACCAACAATGTCAATAAGGTTCACAGGTCACCTTTCCGTTTATATCAGTATCCCATATATATATTAAATAAGTAAATTCACAAGTCATTTTCATAAACTATACAGTGGACCATTACAATTTGATGTTTGGAACCAATACATTTATAGTGATTAAGACTACATTCAGTGTTTCACCCTTCCCCTCATATCGCAATATTTTCTTCTTTTAGTCATATGCTCAATTATAGAGATTTTTTATTATTGACAAAATATGTTCAAAGTCGTCTGCTGCAGAATTGTTGATGAGAGAAAGGGTTAAAAGTTCTGTCCACAATACCTTTTGTTGGTTACACCATTTCCAACTGGCACCTCGATTATTGGCATATGCCTCTGACCGTTTAATGTTATATTAGGGTCAAGTTACTCATGACTACACAAAGTTACCTGCCTCTAAAATTACAACGGTGTCTTTCGGACATTGTAGCCAGCAAAACACTATAGTGACATTCAAGGGCTGATCTGGCTGGTCTGCGAAAGGAACTAAGCTCTCATGGATATCTAACTACTGTATATGGTTGATTGAGATACAATCAAAACTAAAGACTGTATCGTGTTAACAGCTCTATAATAGCAATTTTGACAATTTCAAGGGCCATAATACCGTCTTGCATGGGCGGAATTGGCTGGTTTACGAAAGGAACCGAGCTCTCATGGATATAACTACTGTATAAGTTTGATTGAGATATAATCAAAACTAAAGACTGTATCTTGTTAACAAGGAATTGTTCATGGACGCACACACGGACGATGGACACAACGCCATCGCATTAGCCTGCTGGCCTTTGGCCAGTAGAGCTAAAAAATAATTATGCACATGTGTGGGAAAGGGTCACAAAACAAGTTACCTGATTTGCAGTATGCATCATTGTAGTAACCAGGAGCACATCCTAACGGACAGCTGCCATCCGCTTTGTTACAAGGTCCTGGTAGTGTTGTGTTGGATCTGCATTTTCCACATTGACCAATACATTCAACTCCGTACCAGCCATCATCACAAGCTAAAATAGAAACATAATCACAGTGATCGGTTGTTTTCTGGTATATGCAAAGGGAAACCAGGACAGATCTAATGCGACTTTGCCATAGAAAATGTAGGAAGGGGTTGGTGATCGTTGATTTAATTATTAACAAAATCATCTATCTAATGCAGAGGCAAATTTAGCCTTACCCTATTGCTGACACATTTTAATGCCTCAGTAGCAGTCGGCTTTTGAAAAGTTTGTGGTTAAAGGAGAAATTAATCATAATGAGCAATTTCTACTTTTGACACAATGTTCTCAAATTGATCAACTAATTATACTTTATTTACAGAGACGGTTGATATTTTATTCTAGATGATTTCCAAGTTGTCTGCTGTAGAATTGTCGTCGTTAGGATTAAAACTTAGAAAAATACATGTGTGTTGTCTGCCATGCATTCACTACAACCAATTTGACAAGTTCTTGGCAAACAAAAGAAATACCGTATATCCGCGGCCATAAGTCCAATTTTTGAGGCTCAAATTTTGGTGTTGAAGCAGGGACTCTACTTATGACTGAATGACCAAGTCAAATTAAAAAAGAGAGAGAATTTCAGCGAATTTTTTGAAGTTTTGGCAGGGAATATTAGGTTGGGTTTCTAGATCAAAATCAATATTTACAACAATCATATAAACAGGAGGGCCATGATGGCCTTGGAATCGCTCACCCGATTTTTTCCCCTTCACTTTAGCAATATAAGCTCCGCCCCCCTTGTAGTTTCCTACCTTGGCTTGGCTTGAAAAATCTGATAGACGGTCACCCTTGGAACATATCTAGTAAAT
>JAUELF010028608.1:0-17455 GCA_031471495.1 Clinocardium nuttallii
TCTGGCTGGTTTAAGAAAGGAACCGAGCTCTCATGGATATCTTACTACTGTATAAGTTTGATTGAGATACAATAAAAAATAAAGACTGTATCGTGTTAAAGAGAAATTGTTTACCGACGGACGCACAGACGAATCGCCACGACATAAGCCCTTCTGGCCTTTGGCCAGTAGAGCTAAAAATTGCTCAAAACAAGTTCTCCTTTTGCTTCAATATTTTCAAATCCATTCAATAGATTGACTTCAATTTCTAGAGGTTTTCCATATTTTTGCTCAGATGTTTTCTGCAGCAGATTTGTTTTAAGAGGGAATGGGTTAAATTGATGTAAAATAAGCAATTAATGCCAAGTGTTCATTTTTAGTAGAATGTTCACACTTTACACAAGCTTGGCAAGTTGAGGAAAGATCCAAAGAAAATATGACCTCTGTCCTCCAAAACAAGCATTTTTCAACTTAAATGATTGATTGATTGATGTTTTTATACCGCTTGCATAAACAATGCAGTCATATCACAGTGTTTCCTGGGTAAGTTATCAGTACTACTGGTCCATGTATCCAGACACTAGCCAGTCAGTCGTAATGATAACCCAAAGCGCCAAGGAAGGCAGCCATCACTACCAATATTGGTAGGCTTTATGCAATCAATTAAACACATCGTCTTTGGTAGTTACAAACTATTCAGCCCTTTCCCACATACAACACATCTGCAGCAGATGACTTTGAATTCATCCAGGCAAAACCATGAAAAATCGCTATAACTGAAATAACATGTCTAATTATTGAATGGAGTTAAACAAATTCTAGCTTTCCATTTTTGCCATAATTATCTAAAAAGTCATTTGCTTCATAATGCTTCTGCAAATGGAAAATTAATATATATCAATTAAGCAATTGATAATGATATTTAATTTTGGTAAGTTTTCGTCATTTCAATATTGAAACAAATACTTTATAATTTATATATTGACTAATAAACAGAATTGGCTCATTTTCAATGTGCTACAAGCTCTCGTTGATGAAAACAATCTGTGCAAGTTATTTTAGACTTTTTAACAAGTATTTATATATTGACTAATAAACAGAATTAGCTCTTGTTGATGAAAACAATCTGTGCAAGTTATTTTAGACTTTTTAACAAGTATTTACATACTGACTAATAACAGAATTGACTAAATTTCAAAATGCTATAAGCTCTTAATGATGAAAACAATCTGTGCAAGTTATTTTAGACTTTTTAATAAGTATTTATATATTGACTGATAGACAGAATAGCTCTTGTTGATGAAAACAATCTGTGCAAGTTATTTTAGACTTTTTAACAAGTATTAATATATTGACTAATAAACAGAATTGGCTAAATTTCAAAATGCTATAAGCTCTCGTTGATGAAAACAATCTGTGCAAGTTATTTTAGACTTTAAGTATTTTTATATATTGACTTATAAACAGAATTGGCTAAATTTCAATCACTACAAGCTATCGTTGATGAAAACAATCTGTGCAAGTTATTTTAGACTTTTTAACAAGAATTTAAATATTGACTGATAAAAAGAATTGGCTCATTTTCAATATGCTACAAGCTCTCATTGATGAAAACAATCTGTGCAAGTAATATTAAGCGGTAGAAAACTGAAGCAGAAAGAATTGCTGGTTGGTTTGAGGAGAATATTATTTATTATTTCCCTTTCTTGGGTTGCCTTTGCTATATCTTTGGTCAGTCTAAACTCTTAGGAAACTACAAATATGTCTGAAGTCTGTATCAGAGAAAAGATCTAGAAAGAACCAAGATTAGAAAGCAGAAAAATAAGCATTGTGCCAAAGAGTACTCATAATCACTACAGATACACACTGTAAATACTGACTGCCGATAAGCATTTTACCAAAGAGTATTCATTATCCGATACAGATACACACTGTAAATACTAACTGCAAATTTGTACTCGGAGTACTACCCACAGTCCATTCAGAATGTTTTACTTACATTACTTAGCAGACGGCTATTTGAAAGAAGTGACACAAAAAGAAATTGCTCAAAACGAGCAATTTCTCCTATTGCCACAATGTTTTCCCTTTTTTCGTCATAGGTTATCCATTCAATTATGGAGCTTTTCCATTTGCTGACAAAATAAGTTTGAAGTCGTCTGCTGCAGAATTAGTGTATGAGGGAAACCATTATTTATGGAGATTTTTCATGTCTTTGCCAATATGTTTTTAAAATCATCTGCTGCAGATGTGTGGTATGTGGGAAAGTGTTAAAGGAGACATCTATGTTTGTTTTGATTTATTTTTTTCATAGCCATCATTACAGAAGGATGCAATAATATAAAGCTCTCTTTCAAATACAATAAATCTGCAGCTGAAGAATTTGAAAATATCTCGGCCAAAATAAGAATAAGCATGTTTTATAGTCAGATGTTTATTTAGAACTGCTGTTTTTTCTCTTTAAATGAAAGTATTGTGGTAAAAGGAGACATTTCTCATTATGAGCAGTTTCTCCTTTGCAACAGTGTTAACCTTTTCCCTCATATAGACGCTTTCTGACACCTCTATAGCAGACGACCTTTTGAAAACAGTGACAAAAGAAGAAATTGCTCAAAACAAGCAATTTCTTCTTTTGCCACAATGTTTTCCACTTTGAGTCATAGGTTATCCATTCAATTATAGAGATTTTAATGGATAACCTATTTTTTGACAAAATATGTTCAAGGTCGTCTGTTGCATAATTGTCGTATGAGGGAAAGGGTTAATGTAACAAAAAGCCCTCTGCTGCAGATGGGCCTACACATAGGAAAGGGTAAGACCCCTTTGCTGAACAATTCTTGTATTACAACATATTGTAAAATATTTGAGTTGGGTAAACAAGTTCAAAAAGGCAGTTCATTTATATTCAATTATCCTTTTCCCACATACTCTAAATCTGCAGCAGATTACAATAAAACTTTCTGAGCCAAAATATAGAAAATCTCTATAAATCATAGTATGATAAATGAATAGAGTTGAAATAATTGAGACAAATAGAGAAATTGCTTTTTATGAGGTTAAAGAGATTCACCAAATTTTTGCCTAGATGTTTTTAAAGACATCTACTGCAGATTTGTTGTATGTTGGAAAGAGTTAATTGATATTTCAGACATCTGCAGTTAAAAGTATCGGAGATAGAAACAATGTTAAATCTGATAATTGAAAACTTTGAGGGAAAAGAGGAAATTGCTTATCATGAGACATCATTGTCTGCAAAGGGCTAGATGATATCAGAATCATGGAAAGCAACCGGCTAATTACTCGTCATTCTGAATGGACTGTTATATCAATTTTACAATAGTTACCTAAATACACTTGATATAATGCTGAAAAATTAATTTTGTAACATTAAAAATGTATTACAATCATCACCAGTTTGCTACAGTTTATCACACATACATTAGAAAGATAATAATAGGGTAAAAAGAGTACCAAACAAAAACTTGGATACAAAATAATTAAACCAAGAATAAAGAACAAAACCTAAACGACCATCTAACAAAACATTGTCATAAGAAATGAAAAATCATAGAATGTCAAACAATACACTGAGAAAATTTTATGAATAAAATCACATTGAATGGTTGGGGATTCATTCACTAACATCTCTAAAATACCCCATTAACAATGACATCTCCATTGCCAATGGCTATAAAAGACAACCCTTTACCATATACATCAAATCTACAGTAGAAGACTTTGAAAACATCTAGGCAAAATTAGGAAAAATCTTTTTAAATGAAAGAATAGAGTTAAGCAAAAGCATTGTAGGAATAGAAAAATATTGCTCATTACATATGCTGCAGAGGTATTCAGAAAGCATCTGTTAGTGGGAAAAGGTTAACATCTTTTACAGATGACATTATGAAATAATTGGGATTTTTTTTCTTCATATAATACTCTTAAATTCTCAGTCATCTGCTGTGTAATTGGGAAAGGGATAATCAGGGATGAAGGTATGGATGCAATCTAAAATAACCAAAAATTCACACAAAAAAAAACATGTATCCATTTTAACCCTTTCCCATATACAACAAATCTGCAGCAGATGACTTTCGTAATGAAAAATAACTATCAATGTAAGCATATCTATTGGATAGTGTTAATGTATGAATATTTTCAAAAGTCGTCTGCTGCAGATATGCCAAAAGGCGTCTGCATGTGGGAAAATCTACACAAAACATTTCAAATGCCACATACCCATTAATTCCCTAACAAATGAAAGACTGCTACTCTTCAAGTTTCCCACTATATCTGTACGAATTTGATCACTGTTCTTTTCTCGGAAGTCCTGTCAAAATACAAATCAATTAACGCATTACTATGTACACTACATGTATAACCATGTATAACCATTTCTGAAAAACAACAAATCTGCAACACAACTTAAAACAAAAGGGCCATGATGGCCCTGGATCGCTCACCTGATTTTTTCCCATTCACTTTAGCCATGTAAGCCCCGCCCCCCTGGGGGCCATAGTTTCCGACAAACCAACTGATAGAGGTCGCCCTAGGAACATTTCTACAAAATTATTTGAAAATCGGCCTGACACTTTTGGAGGAGAAGAGTTTTTTAAGTTTTAACAATAGCCATATAATGCAAAATAGCCCCGCCCCTTGGCGGCCATGTTTTTCAACCAATCAACATGGCTTGAAGGAATCTGATAGAGGGTCACCCTATCTACATTTCTACAACATTATTTGAAAATCGGCCAGACACTTTTGGAGGAGAAGATTTTTTAAGTTTTCATAAAAGCCATATAAGGCAAAATAGCCCCGCCTCCTGGCAGCCATGTTTTTCAACCAATCAACATGGCTTGAAGAAATCTGATAGAGTGTCACCTAGGATCATTTCTATAAAATTATTTGAAAATCGGCAGGACACTTTCGGAGGAGAAGATTTTTTTTCACTTTATCCATATAAGGCAATATAGCCCAGCCCCCTTGCGGACATGTTTTTCGACAAATCAACTTGGCTTGAAGGAATCTGATTGGGTCACCCAAGGAACATTTCTACAAAATTATTTGAAAATCTGCCAAGCAGTTTGGGAGAAGAAGAATTCTGCATGGATCCCAAAAAAATGAAGGATATCCGGTGAGGCCATTGGGAGGATGCTTCCTGTGAAGTTTCAGCCCAATTGACCCACTGGTTAATGAGGAGAAGATGTTGACGGACGCACGACGCACGACGGACAACGCACGACGGCCGGACAACTGAGGATCACAATAACTCACCTTGATCACTTTGTGCTCAGGTGAGCTAAAAAAGATTGGTACAGTTATGAATTGCCGCATAGGAAAAAGACCCTCAATAATGTTTCTGCAAAGACTAGATGCATGTTCGTATCCAATCACGGGGGACGTTTGCGCTGTTGTTAATGTTTTATTTGACATCCGAAGCCTATGTTGGAGTCCCATAACGCATGGTTTAGACGAGTAAAACAAGAAACATTCCACTTCTCATCGACTTGGTTTCTAGAGAATCAAACACTTCTAGTATCAGCGCTCTAGATAAGGCGCGTTTTGCATGTTCTAAAATCATTATTTGGTCCTCAACCCTATGGTGTGGGTACTCAAAAGAATTATTTTGAGTACCCACAACATAGGGTTTGCTTTAGTAATTATACAAAAAATATGGCGAAAAAGAGTTGAATATCCATCCTTATCTGTACCTCTGCTACATACAGCAAATATGAAACAGAAGATTTTGAAAACATCTAGGCAAAAAGGTTGGAGATATCTATAAATGAAGATAGATTTACTGAAGATAGTTGAAAACGTTGTGGCAAAAGGAAAACATGCTCGTTTTGATCAATTTCCCCTTTCTTCACTATGTTTTCAAATATCGCCTGCTGAAGAGAAGTCAGAAAAGCGTATGTATGTTAGAAAGTGTTAATGAATCTGTTCTAAGTCTACAGGCGTGTTATTTGTAATACATTATATAAAAAATGCATCGCAAATTGACGAAATAGCTTTGTGGTGCATAATAACTACAGCACGTGAAATGTTTCTCTTATTTTATCTGTCAAAGATGATCAATTGAATCCTACACGGGATTAAACATAACATTGTTACAGCGACTGTTGACGCCTTAGTCCCAGACGTATTTAGAAATGTTGAGATTGTTCGGAAGATTTAATTATTTCTTTTCCAGCGAAAAGTTCAATAATGATACTTCATTTTATAGTTTCCAGAGGTCAACCTATTTTGCAAAACTGTTTTCAACGCAGAATACTCTTACAATTCGAAATCCGGTAAATTTTTAATTATTCATGATCCCTGGGTAAGCAAACCAGTACTAGGCTAGAAAATGTGCCTTGCCCAAAGGCACTCCACCATGACCTAATTGACGCGACTGGGGATCGAACCAGGGACATCCTGTTTCGAAATCCCCGACGCTAACCACTCGACCACAGCGGATTACAAATTTTACCGGAGGATAAGAACGTATTTGGGTCATATTATTTCAAATACTGTAAATTTTACCGAGGAAAATAGAACGCATTTGCGTCACATCATGTTTATATCCGGTAACTTTTACCGAAAAAACAGAACACATTTGTTACACATAATTCCAAACGAAAAATTCTACCGCAATTAAAGAACGGAATTGTGTCACAATGTTTAAAATCCGGTAACTTTTACTGAACAAAATAGAACGCATTTGTTACACATAATTTCAAACGAAAAGTTTTACCGCCATTATAGAACGCATTTGTGTCACAATGTTTAAAATCCGGTAAATTTTACCGAAAAAATAAAACAAATTTGTTACACATAATCCCAAACGAAAAATTCTACCGCAATAATAGAGCGGAATTGTGTTACAATGTTTAAAATCCGGTTAATTTGACTGACAAAATAGAACGCATTTGTGACACATAATTTCAAACGATAAATTCTACCGCAATAAAAGAACGGATTTGTGTCACAATGTTTAAAATCCGGTTAACATAATTTCAAACGATAAATTCTACAATATATATATGTGAACACTCACTATCAAGCTTTCGGCCTGACGGCCTTCTTCAGGAAAACTATAAATTTATAGTATATCATCACAACATCATAACGTCATGACTACATATATATATTTTAGTTTTAGACCCCTAGTGGTCATTTCATGATAAAGGATAAATTCTACCGCAATAATAGAACGCATTTGGGTCACAAATTTAAAATCCGGTAAATTTTACCGGAAACATGGAACACATTTGTGACACATAATTTCAAACGAAAAATTCTACCGCAATAATAGAACGCATTTGTTTCACAAAGTTTAGAATCCGGATAATTTCACCGAAAAAATAGAACGTATTTGTGACATAATTCCAAACGATAAATTCTACCGTAATAATAGAACGCATTTGGGTGACAAAACTTTAAATCACGTTACTCTTTCCGAAAAGATAGAACGCGTTAGTGACCGCGTTGTTGACCGCGTTGTTGGCTACGCAGTGTATGTCGTATTCCATTGTCATGCCATTTTTTAGCGCAACAATTTTTTACATAGTAAATAATTAACCAAATTACCAATGAACACAAATGAACCATATCACATGATAAGAGGCCGGTGTGATATAAGCGAAGCGGTTACTGGCATTTACAATAAACTGCCATGCCATTTACAATAAACTGCCATGCCATTTACAATAAACTGCCATGCCATGTACAATAAACTGCCATGCCATGTACACTCGTGTGTTGAGCATACTTCTTCTCCAAAGTCTTCAATGCTGATTGCAGGATTAGGAAATGACATTGAGCTGTCTCGTGAAAATAACAACATTATGGACTATGCGTAAAGTTCCGACCCAGATCCGCCTAAACATGCCGCACAGGCTTACCCGGCCGAGTTGTTAGCGTCGGGGATTTGGAACCGGGCGTCCCGGGTCAGATCCCCAGTCGCGGCGGAGATGATGGAGTGCCCGCGGGCAACGTATATTTCATTGACTATTACTGTATTGTTTAGCTAGGGATTATGGATAAGTGTACTTGTAAAACTAGAATAATGTTAAAAACGGCGAAAGCCAAACTTCCACCAAGTTTTTTTGCTGTTTGCAAAATAAAGGAGGGCGTTTGTCATATGGCGGAGCGTAAAGTTTATTTGCAATCACCCTGACGAGTAATGAACTCTTGAATGATGATTGCTTTTCGATTTTATTCGTACTTTAAATGTCGATTCACACTTTCAATGTAAATAACAGTACATTTTTGTATTTTCCATATTGTTTTTTTATCGATTGTAGAATTGAAACTCCATCATTAAACATGGTTTTGTAACAAAATCATCGTATCCGATATCATTGAAAATCATAATGAAGTAAAATACGGTGTTAAAATTTACTCTCTTACTGTAGGGAATAAAACACCACAAGACACAATCTTTCAAATTAGAGAATTGGTGACAAATAGAATATCAAATTGTTAAATCAATTTCTGGAATAAAAGTCGAAAGTAGTTCAGGGTCATACCGCAACCATTCGTACGCATTGACGTATTGTAAGAAATATAGGAGGCTGTTGTAGTTCATGTTGTGTATATATATACGGGCTGATCTTGGCCTGCACTTTTTGTACGGGACATTCAAATCATCTACGCGCGATGTATCGACCAGATCAGCCTGCATATTTCGTCTCTGAGGGATAGAGGTATAGAGGAATGATTCCTGGAACAGTAATTCGACAAGAGGCGAAAAGTATCTGTCCTGGTTATCCTGCACGGCATGTTTAGACTGATCCGGGTCGATACTTTACGCAGAGACCACACTGTTGGTTTTCCCGCGAGACGGCTCACATGTGGGAAAAGAGTAAATATCTGTTTAGTGTACATATACTTTAATTCATAAATACAGAGTTGAAAACGTCGATAAAGAAATGAGGAAAATGCTAGGTGTTTTTTGCGATTTCTCTTTTTTCAAATATCTTCTGCTGCAAAGTCTGTATACGATACATCCTGTAAAGGGTGAAACTATACTGACAAAGCCCTCCCGACATAATTACACAGATTGGGTGCGTACTGATTAGTCAAATAACACAATCAAAACAGCAGGCGTTATTTGGAATTGAAACTAAAACCTCCTAAAATTACGAATCAAATTTTGAAGTCAGTGATGAGCATTGTGAATAGACACTTGAGGCATTTACACAAATATCATTTCTTGATTATTTGTGGGTTTGTCAGGAAAAAACATTTGGCTCTGACCTGATTAACTCGCTCCCCGAAAACATTATCATTGATGTCAAGTTTGGTTATACCCTGTGTTACCACCCTTACTATCATGTCTACGCATCTGAATTCGTGATCAATGTCTACGCATCTGAACTTGAGATTAATGTCTACGCATCTGAACTTGTGATCAATGTCTAATCATCTGAACTCGTGATCAATGTCTACGCATCTACACTTAAAAACATATACTATTCCCAGTAGTATAGACAATCATGAACTCGCGATCAATGTCTACGCATCTGAACTCGTGATCAATGTCTACGTTTCTGAACTCGTTATCAATGTCTACGCATCTGAACTCGTGATCAATGTCTACGTTTCTGAACTCGTTATCAATGTCTACTCATCTAAACTCGTGATCAATGTTTACTCATGTAATCTCGTGATCAATGTATACTCATCTACACTCGTGATCAATGTATACTCATCTAAACTCGTGATCAATGTATACTCATCTAAACTCGTGATCAATGTATACTCATCTACACTCGTGATCAATGTATACTCATCTAAACTCGTGATCAATGTCTACTCATCTACACTTAAAGAAATTCACTATTCCCATCAGTATAGACAGTCATGAACTCGTGATCAATGTCTACGCATCTGAACTCGTTATCAATGTATAATCATCTGAACTCGTGAGCAATGTCTACGCATCTACACTTAAAGAAATTCACTATTCCCAGTAGTATAGGCAGTCATGAACTCGTGATCAATTTCTACGCATCTAAAGTTAAAGACATTCACTATTCCCAGTAGTATAGACATGTATGAACTCGCGATCAATATCTACGCATCTGAACTCGTTGTCAATATATACGCATCTGAATTCGTGATCAATATCTACGCATCTGAACTCAAAGTTATTATCAGTGGTAATCGAGATCCAAATAAACGCATCTGTACTCAATGAAATTGGCTATTCCAAATAGTATAGACAGTCAAGAAATCGTCATCAAAGTCTACGCATCTACACTCAAAGACAATTGTTATTTTCAGTGGTAAAGCCACTCATTAAATCATGATCAAAATATACGTATCTAAACTCAAAGTCGTTAGCTATTTTCAGTGGAATAGCAACTCATTAAATACGCATCTGAACTCAAAGACATTGGTAATCAATGTCTTCGAATCTGAACTCAAATACATTGGCTATTATCAGTGGTAAAGCCACTCATAAAATCGTGATTAATGACATAGCATCTGAACTCATTAAAGAGCAATTTCACACTTTGACAGAATGTTTTGAAAATTCATCTGCTGCAGAGGTGTCGGGATAGCGTGTGTATATAAGAAAAGTGTTAAAGTTAAATCGGCTTAAATCTAATGAGGCTTCAACCATTTTTGTATAAAATAAAGTAATCGAGCATATGGTACCCTTTAGTACTCACTAAACGCTGATGTATTAAGACGCAAAAACAGTTGACGCGGTTCCTTATACTTTCTAGATAGAATGGTGTAGCTTGTTATTGTCAATTGAGCCTTTCCAAGAGAAAAACAGCATTATGAAAATACAGAAAATCAGAAAATCTACAAGAAGCGAAAATTGTCTGTCCGGGTTAACCAGCTTGGCTTGCTAAGGCTGGTCCGGGTTAACCAGCGCGGCATGCTAAGGCTGATCCGGTTCGATACTCAACGCAGAGCCCACAATGTTGGTTGTCTCGTAGAACGGCGTAATTGCCAATTTCCAGACAAATAAGCCTGAACCGTATAATAGCAATAGCGCGTGACGCGTTTAATGTTTTTAATCCACACACAAAACACTGATTGCGGACAATTTTTAAAAAATCTCAAGATGGCCTTTACTACGTACCATTATGCTGTGTATTGTATACCCTTACACAAACGGCGCGAGTACTGGTTAAGTCTCCAGGAAGCAGACATCGATCGTGATTAATATAAGCTGAAAGCTTGTTTCGCAATCGATGTAAACTAAATAAGTTTAAACTAAAGTGTTAAAAGAGAAAATACAGGTATACATTTATAATGACAAAATATTTCTCCTAAAGCACTGCAAATTATTGCACCTGGTATTTCATTTATTTTTTATCAACATGTAATATTAAACTTCATCTTTTGAATGAACAATAAGTAAGAAGAATAGTATGTGTACAGCTCTGCGTATTGTGAGAACTTTCGTTTTACGCAACGTGTCAATTGTTACGTATATTATATATAGTTAAGTGGGATTTACCCCTACAAATTAATTATTTCATAATATACCCGGTGTTTTCAAATAGAGAAGCTGTAACCTACCAGTTTTCTCCCGTCCTGCTCTCACGATTGGTGGTACGTATCTTGTAGCACCTGATAAGGAAATTTCAAAAAGAAATCAATCACTTTTTTCATTCATTAATTTTAATTACTTTACATTTTATTATAGAAAACATTATGAACAAAATGAACCGTTTTTAAATAATGTCATGACGGTTTATTCACCTTACGGTTTACCGCATTCTTGTACCAAACTGAGCACTTTTTTTGACGAACGGCTTTCATGGAGAAGTTACCATATATATTTATACAGTTAAGCTAGATACCTCGATAAATACGAGGATTATCAATTCAGAGCTCCGACTAGGATATTGACTTTTAAGGACAAACAATTGTGACTAGCGTCATTCGTCTCCCATCTTTGAGTAAAACAGTGGGGAGGTAATCCGCTACCTGAGGTAAAAGTAGTGTTGACAATTCGAATAAGAAATGTAAGCAGCAAACGGTTAGGTGGTCTTTCCGCAAAGATAAACCGATACCCTGTTTAAAACATTGTTACACACCGGCCACTTAAAATGAAAGAGTTAAGGAGAACAGATTCATCTAAACAAGTATTGCAAATATTAGATGGCATAGCATTTAACACCAGGGTGCACTTATTTATATTATAGACAGACGCATTACAATCGTCAAGCAATCTAACAAGGTTTCCTTATGGTACAACATGCCCCCGACCAAAACATCCGCGTTATCCAAGTAGCCCATGACATATATAATATAATTTAAGGTGTATTCGTAATGAATTAAAAGAGCAGATGGAATAATTACAAGTGAAAGAGAACAAAACTTATACGTAAATACATGCACATATATTAATGAAATGTTGACACCATTACATTTATTTAACATACATGTATTGTAGAAAAAAAAGGTGTGCATCAATCTTATTTATGACCAGCCGACTGCACTAGACCCGGCCAATATAGGCTCCCGTTTACACCGAAGCTGAGCCCAAAAGCAGTGTGTTGGAAAGCCGGAGATCCCTCAGCTTCCCTCAACTGCCAGGACCCTCGTTTCCGGCTTACGAGTATCCACCAACGGCAAACAGGCGGGTCAATTAGGGGACTTCGACCCCTTGTAGGACAGACATCCGGCGTATTCTAGCCCCCATCGGCAGGGGGTAAAACAGTTATTGGATTAATCACAAGCAGGGTTAGAAAACAATATTGTAGTATACTGATGTATTACAATCACTGACCTTAGAATTATCATTCTAAATAAACGCGTCGATTTTCTTGCTTATTTATTGACTTGGAAAGAACATTTGACGATATAAATCATGATAGACTGTTCGATCCCCGTCCACGACGTGATATATTTGGGAATTTTCTGAAGATCTCTAATTTGTTCCAGCAAATGTTAAAATATCAGGTTCGTAATCAAAAATTATTACGAGGTACCCAGCAAGGATGCGACAGCTCACCGATTCTTTGCATCCCTTTATTAATGATCTTATTAAACATTTACGACAAGAATGCAAAACGGGTATTTTCGTATCGTATGACATTGAGGAGTGTCTTGCCCTTCTGTTTGCAGACGACGTTTATTGTATAGCCGACTCTGTTTCGTTTACAGCAGCAGTTAAATACTATACAAAGAGCTATGTAGGAATGAAATTGAATGAAATTGAATTCAGACAAGACTAAAATATATTTTTCCGTAATCGTGGTATTATGAAAACAAAACTAGAAATGGTTTTATAACGGAAATGAAATACAAGCTGTCTCCTGTACAATGACAATTAGGTTCACACATATCATCACTTATATGTTGGACTGAATCATCTTGGTGGAACAAAGTTTGCTTATAATGACTTAACATCCAGTGTTATTGTCATCGATAATTCCTGAACATGTTACGTTGCACACACGAACCACGAATTATAAGTCGTAGTTTTAACTGATTGAGCTAATAATGCTCCAAAATATGTCATCAGACGACTCGAAAAGTCACTATTTTAATTTATAGATTTAACTGCATGGAGAACACAATTGTATTAACATTGAGCCTAAAGCTTGTTCAGCAATCAATCTAAAATAAATAAGTTTTAACTAACAACATTTCAGCCATATGAATGAAAACACACTACTATTGAAAATGTTTTCTCTTGCCCTTTGTGGAAGATATTAATGAAAGTCAATACATGTTTGTTTAAAACCATTACCCTAAAATAGATGTTTTCTGATGCCTCTGCAGCAGAAAGTGTTTTGAAAACATGTCACATAAGAGGAAAGTGATCAAAACAAGCAATTTCGTCTTTTGTCACAATGTTTTCTTCTCTAATGAATTATTTAAATATCATTTTGATGGAATCTGCAATTTGTTGGGAGAATGTTTTTAAAAGTGTCTGCTACAGAGTTGGGTAAATCTAGTGCTCATGTATAGGAATTTTGGATCCTTCAGCTTGATCCCAATTTTATGCGGAAAACGACGTCGCTCCATTTTACGTTACGCCAAAATGAAGCGATACGTACATGACGTTGCGTCGTCCTTGGCTACGAAATTCATTATTTTCAATACTTTAAAGATAGATGCAACATAGTGTGTTATCTTTATTAAATATAACCTTCCAAATACATATGGGCGATATAATAAGACATATGGACAAAATAATAAGACATATGGGCGAAATCATTTTTATTTTGATCCATGTAGGCTTTACGAATTATTCGTTGTTTCTGTCAAGCGCTTTACTGTTGAATGACGTACGTATCGATCACCTTAGGCGCTAGCTACGATATTCGTCAGTAAGGTAATGTACAGTCAATATTTAAGTTCAGACGTCATCTATTATAACTTTTTCGTAAAACAATTGGCTCACAAGAATATCACAGCATTGTAGAATCTCAAATGTCGATTTTAAAACAATGACTTAAATACAATAATTTTAAATCCGTATTTTTCATCTGCCCGCCGCTTTATTCACATACCCAAAATATCGAGCAGAAACATTTTAGCAGGAGCCAATGCAGAAATATTCATGTGTTATTGATTGTTTTAAATAGTTTTGCCGGCGTGTTACTTATGAACGAAGAAAACATTAATGGCTTAATTTCGTATACATTTCAATAAGAACAAATATTCTGACGAATTTACGACTCGCTTAATAAGAAGATGTGTACATAATTAATCCTCATATGGATTTATGACCTAGTTTTCTGACAAATGTCATCAATCTGGGGTCATATATACTGTCCCTATAATATTAACAATATTTCTTAAAAATGACATATTGACCTAGTGTTCTACCCGTCTTGACAATATTTGAGCCTCTATTAGATACTACGAAGAAAAACAATCGGACACATGTTCAATCTGTTCAAATTAAAAATGCGGCTCGTGATGTCCACAAAAGTAATTTACAATTTGCTTAGTTACCTAGTGTTTACCTGATACCCCCTTAGTCGAATTTGGCATATATATCATCAAAGCAAACAACAGTTAAACATATTGAGAGACAAATTCATAAATCAAAGGATAACACACACTTTTGTTTTTTATCTACGTTTTGAGGTTATTATTTAAGAAAAAACACACACCACAAGAAATGGTGGCATCGTTGTCCTGTCTTGTTTGAAATATATCAAATCTTCATTTTTATTAAAAAATGAACAAAAATATTATGTTATTGTGTTTAACCTTTAATATGATAGAAAATAAAATGCACAAGAACTTAGGATTATTTTACAATTATTCAATTAATCGGAAATGAGGATTTAAGGGGTACATCGAGCATGGAATAACAACAACTCACAGTTGTCTCAAAACAATTGAACCCGTTCCTTTTTCAAAAATATGTGTACAATAAATACAGTGCTTTTTGTGAGTTCACACTATGTATGAAAGGGTGTGTAGCAGAAGTATCAAACTGCGCTTGAAGTCATTTCACACATTTTGAGAAAAAGAACATGATGTTAAATTTGTCTCAGAAAAAGAAATACCGTCTTGACCCGTGTCAGAACCAGGTTAATGTTCATTTCCAATTATATAATGATTAGTTGTAAATTAACATAACTTTATGTTGCACGACATAGCTTAGCCGGTAAAGGAGGCGGATATTATTGGTTGTAGGTTCCAACCCCTGTTCGGTCATTGATAATTGATGATTGGTGATGAAGGTCATCGTTACTGGCTTCATTCAACCTCCACCAATGACATATTACAACGGACATAACCTATTTTTCACATGATATATTATTAGTTGTAACCATGTGAGTTAACCATGTGTTAACTATACAACTACTGGGAACATTAAGGTCATCAGTGGGAGACAGTGGTGCAGAGGTAAAGCGTCGGCCTCTCGTATCAAAGGTCCCTGGATGGAATCCCGTGATGAGCGGGTCCTGAGTTTTAGAGCTTTCCATACAAACGGCGCGAGTACTGGTTATGTATCTAGGAAGCAGACATCGAACGTGATTAATATAAGCCAAAGGCTTGTTTCGCAATCGATGTAAAATAAATCAGTTTAAATTTAAAAGGTCATCTGGCCACAATTATAACACCGATATGTTGTTAAAAAGACCGTTACATATTCGATCAGTTTCATTGTTAGAGTGCTAAAACGGAAAATACACGCATACTTTATAGACAATAATAAAACATGTGTTAAACGCTAAAAATATTTCTCCAAAAGCACTGTATAGCATTATACTTGGTACTTCATTCTGTGTTATCTACATGTCATATTAAACATCGCCTTTTAAATGAACAAAACGTAAGATGAATATTCTGTGTACAGCTCTGCGTATCGTGAGAACTTTCTGTTTAAGCAACGTGTCAATTGTTACGTATAAGGGAAACTGAGTAAAGGGTCATGGTTTGCTTGTATCCCATACTTAAGAGCAAGCCAAGCTTGCTTATTCGCTTGAATTGGAATATAGATACTTGCTTTTAAGGACGGATTACATAATTTCAATCTGATAAAAAAAATCATCTGCTGACGACGAATATATAACGTCTTTAGTTTATGTTGATGAATATGAATCCGACTTAATGATTAATTAGAATGACACTTTTCATGGACAGGTCAATTCATTATGTTGTCAACTATGCGCACTAAATATGGGTTCCATTTGGACATCAGTTGTCTCATCCTCCAAGTTTATTGGGTCGAGTTTAATATAATTTCACATAACCATGTTGATACTTGCTTATAATCGTAACTGTTTATGTTTTTTCAAATACGATTGATGATCGAAAAATAGCTTATATATATAGTTAAACATATATATTTCTTTCTCGAGACAAAAACACTGACAAAATGTAAAAATTCGACAAAAATTCTATGTCAATCGTGACCTGACCATTTGCCACAACTAAATAGTTTACGAATATACGATGGACGAACACACGATGACAGAACATTCGTGATCACATAATGTCACCTTGAGGCTTTATACTGATATTTACTAACTATCTAGTTAAAGGGGTTTACTCATACAGATTAACTATTTGTTAATATACCCGGTGTTTTCAAAAACAGAAAAGGGGAGCTAAAAGCTGTAACCTACCAGTTTTCTCTTGTCTTGCTCTCACGATTGGTGGTATACATCTTGTAGCACCTAAGAGGGAAATTTCAGAAAGAAATCAATACCTTTTATATTCATTAATTTGAATAACTCTGCCATATATATATATTAAAGAAAACATGATGAACAAAATGAACTGTGTTTTCAATTTTGTCAAGTCATCTTACCATCGCATTCTTGTACACAACGTAGAACATTTGTTGACAAACAGCTTGCTTGGAGAAGTTACCATATATACCTATACAGTTAAGCGAGATAACATACGAGGATTATCAACCAAGAGCTCCGACTTGGTCATTAAAGTTATATTCCCCTCCGGAATTTAAGATATAACATAATTCACAAAATAAGAAAATGTTCTTCCTAACACATACAATTATTGCTAGAAAGAGAAAATACAG